>MNCI01016926.1:351762-367226 GCA_015680685.1 Gnetum montanum | reverse complement strand
CTTCTAGCCAGGATTTTCCAATAAGGGGAGTGCCGCCTCTTATTTATAGATATGGCGGCGGACCGCGATATCGCGTACGCGGTATCGCGGCGCAGTGTATGTCGCGTCTCATCACCAAGGATACTTATAAAGGAAGTAGAGAGCTGGTACAGATCCTTAGAATTAAAATCCATTTGAAGATGGAGTATCATTCTAGAGCTCTTTAATGAAAAATATCAAACTTATTATAAAGTGTCTAATTTGAGAAAAAAAATGCAAAGATAGAATCAAGGGACACATGAATCCCTTGATGTGGCAATGGGAAAATACTATTCCTTGCTAATTAAGTGCCTAGGCCACATATTTTCTAAAAGGGGACAATTGTGACACATTATCAATGGGCTACAAAACAAGATAAGAAAAACCATTGGGATATATGACCAAGGTAGGTTATCTGAGATGACAACTCATTGTATTCAAAGATTCATTAATCCAGTGGCAAAAGAAGAAGGAGAGTTAAGAAAAAAAGAATCAACTAAAGAATACAATAGAGATCACACCATCAAAAAAAGAGATGTAAGAACATGTGAATTGTAAGAAGAGGAAACTTTAGAAGATACGATCCAATGGCATACACTACCTATTTAGAAATCAGTTAATGACATTGCAACCATGATAGAGAAAACGTGGGATTTTGTAGACAAAAAATTTGCTATCGCATTGAAGGATGTAGAAGATAAAACTGAACAAGCCCTAAACCAAAGTAAAGACAAGAAGAAAAAAAAGGCAATGGGCAAGAATACTATAGAAACAAAAGAAACATTTTTGTAATGAAGGAAATTATGGAGTCCAATTTAGAAGATAATAAAGGATGTAAAGTTTGCCCATATAAACATCCTAAAATACGTTGCCCTGTTATGGGCCACTTATAAGAGTTCGAGGCATATGGACTTAATCCAATATTTATCAAGAAATAGATGCCTAGAAGATTATCTTATCCATAAGATAACTTTAGAAAACCCTAATAGAAAATGTATTATCCCAGTGAGGCATATCTCAATCCTAGGAATAGTACCAATAGTAGTAGCAACAACCACAAGCATGGGAAATGCCACCACCAAGGAAATAGTATCCATATAGGCAACCTGATCCCTATGGATACTATGTTTGATGAACAATCTCTCAAGGAATACTTTAATCCATGCTTCCTCCCACTACTATCCATTAGAATACCATTGATCCACTACTTCATGAATGCATCCAAATTCTTATATATCTCAACTAGCAGCTAGTTCATCACTTCAAACTCCTAACACCTTACCACCAATACCATTACCTTGCATGCAAGGGGAACTAGCAACATAGCTACAATAAAAGAGCACTAATAAGATAGTAACTACATAAGAGGAGGCAGTCACAAGTGGACCAAAAGCCTAGAAACATCTTTTTTCAAGACAAGTCCAAAAAAAACGTTCAAAGGATGGGGACTACACCTAATTTTACCGCATCCAAACACACTCCTACAAAAAACACTAGGCTTCTAGTACCTATAGATAAGAAAGTCACCACTATCATGCTCACATAGACAATTACACACTGGATTAAAGTAGGAGCACTTTCCAAGAAAAGAACAAATCTTGGAAGTTCCTTAGTCTACCTTCAAATAGTAGGACATAAATAATGCAAAGCTCTCTTAGATTCTAGGTTAGGCGTAAACCTCATTTCACAATATATGTACAAGGCCTAGAACCTACCCCTACTAAAGAAGAGCAACATTTGACAAGAGCTTGCAAACTAGTTGATTATTATTTCACTCAGATGAGTGAAAGATGTTATTACTACCATCAATTGCTTGTCCTATCCTACTAACTTTTCAATTATCTATGTGGGAAAGAATAAAGAAAATTTTCCCATAATTATGGGGGGATCATGACTTAGCATTATAGATGCTAAGCTTCGGATCAGAGACTTGTCCTTGAAAATATCCAAGGAAAATGAAGCTGGAATCCTTTAGAGTAGCAAAGTTCCATGTATCACATAAAATGATAATGGGTGTAATTGTGTGTAGAAAATTTTGGCCATAAAAGATAATGCTATCATAGAAGACATGTATGTACAAAAATACTTGTATATAACAACCACTCAACAAGAACGCACCTAGTGGTGACTAAAGAGGAAACCAAATCAAATATGTGCATGGAACTAATAAATAAAATTCCAAGTGCCTATGTGGAAAAAATTGATAAGTTAAAACAGTTGAAAAGATAACCTCCTCACATTAAATCACATCAAGAAGAAGATACTGAATGGGGAAGATTAGAGATACAAGAGATATACAAACCAGAATCCTTGGAATTAAAAGCCCTACCAAATACACTTGAATATTCTTTTATAAACAATAAAAAAGTAGTCATTATAAATGCCAAACTTAACAAGAAATAAAAGAGAAAATTACTGGAAGTGTTAAATTAATGGATAACTATATTTGCATGGTCCTATGATGAGATCACTAGAATTGATCCATGTATCTACCAACATTGAATCTATATAGATCTAGTTGTTAAACCATGTTGTTAACCTCAAAGAAGGTTGAACCCAAAGCTTAAGGAAGTTGTTAAGTAAGAGTTAGAAAAATTGTTAGAAGTAGGGTTCATTTGTCTAATAGCAGATAGTGAATGGGTTAGCTCATTATTCATTGTACTAAAGAAGGATGACAAATGAAGGATCTGTATTGATTTTTGATTGTTAAACATGGTGACATTTAAGGACCATTTTCCTCTACCATTTATTAACCAAGTCCTAGATACCATATCAAGACACTAGCATTACAACTTTCTAGATGAATATAGTGGGTACTATGAAATCCACATTGCACCAAAAGACTAAGAAAAGACTACATTCACTAGTTCATGGGGGACACTTGCATACAAGAAAATTCCCTTAATCTTATGTAATATACTCACTACATTTTAAATACTTGTATTCAACATCTTCCAAAACCAAATTGGCAATGAAGTTGAAGTCTTTATGGATGACATCTTCACATATGAAATATATTTTAAACAAGGCTTGGACCATTTAGAGCAAGTATTAAAAATATGTATAGAAACTAATCTAAAGCTCAATTAGAAGAAAATCCATTTAATGGTTCAAGATGGTATAGTTCTAGGACATAAAGTATCTCACAAGGGAATAGACGTAGATTTGGTAAAGATCATAGTCATTTAAAACATCACTTAGAGACCACAAACTATCAAAGATATTAGATCATTTCTTAACCATATAGGATACTATAGAAGGTTCATTGAAACTTTTTCAAAGATTTTCAAACCACTAGCGGAATTAACTAAGAAAGATGCATCATTTCTATAGACAAAGCAATGTGAGAAAGCATTTGGAACCTTAAAACAGAAGTTAATTGAGACACCAATCTTTTGAGCTCTAGATTAGTGAAATCCTTTCCACATTATGATAGATGCTTCAAACTATGCACTGGGGGAAATACTGACTCAATTGGATGAGCAAGAACAACCTTGTTATATACACTACACCAATCGAAGCATCACTGGAGCACAAGTTAACTACAACACAACAAAAAAAAGGCCTAATGTCCATGGTGCATGCACTTGAAAAATTTAGACATTATGTGCTCAGGTACCCTTTTTATATCCACAAATATCATAGTACCATCAGAATTCTAATGAATAAACTAGTGGTTATTCTTAGAATGATAAGATAGCTCGTTATCTTACAAGATTTTTACATTACCATGATCAATGAGAAAGGAATCAAAAATATCATCATAGATCATTTATCAAGACTTAGACAAGAATTCCAAGAGAATGATGAACCAATATCAAATCAATTTCCTAATGAAAACTTATTCACCAACATCACAATGGTTGTAAACTCAATAGAGAATCCATGACTTTTTGATTACATAATGTATCTCACCAAACAAGAACTTCTTATTAAATGAAACAAGAAATATAAGGAACAGTTCCTTCATAAAATGAAAAGATATATGAAAATCAATGGAAATCTTTACAAGAGATGTGTTGATGGGTTGATAAGATGGTGCATTTCAAAAGGAAGTCAACAAAGAGTCCTAAAGGATGCACATGAAGGACCATGTGATGGTCACTATGTAGGATGAAGGATAGCATTAAAATTGATGATGTCAAGTTAATTTTGGCTTACCATATTTAAGGATGCACATCAATTTACATAGTCTTGTAAAAGATGTCAAAGAGATGGAGGGTTGATAGTCAAAAATGAAGGATCAAATTAATGAATACAATCATCAGAACCTTTCAACATTTGGGGAATTGACTTCATGGGCTCCATCACACCAATGTCAAATGAAATGTCCTAAATTATAGTAACAGTTGATTATTGCATAAAGTGGGCAGAAGCAACTATAGTCAAGGATTTCATAGCCAAAATAGCTACTAAATTCTTCTAACAACATATGGTGAATAGATTTGTAGTACCATACATGCTTATATTTGATAATGGGACTTCCTTTATGAGAGCTACATTTAAAAAGCTAATGCAACAACTTGGGGTGAATCACAAACTAACTCTAGCATATCATCCCCAAGTAAATGATCAAGTAGAAGTAACCAACTAGGAAATCACAAGAACATTAACTAGAATAATTAGTTGTTATAGGAAGGATTGGAGCACTAAACTTAACCATGCTCTATGAGTGTATAAATATACTTGGAAACTTCCTATAGGGTATTTCCCATATGAGTTGGTCTATGGTAAACTACCTACATTACCAATCCAAGTGGAACTCAATACCCTTTTCATTGCCAATACACTTAACCTCAATTTAAGCTTAGCTCAAAGAGAACACCTCATGAATCTCAATCTTCTAGACAAAAATCAATTAGTACCTCAAATGAGTAATGAAATTCACAAAAAGTACTAGAATAAGACAAGTGTCAATTGAATCAAATGATCAAGTTCTCCACGACAATCCCATTCATGTCCCAAAAAAGGTTAAGTTCCAAACCTCATGGAAGAGGCCATACATTATCCATGCTACATATCAATCTAACATCATGTAGGTCTATCACCCAACAACCCCATAGAAGCTAATTCTTGTCAATATTCAATAGGTCAAGTCATACCATGACTTTCCTTGCTCTTTTAAGGACTCTATCCTATCTACTATGTAGTTTACAACTCGTTCCATCTTCCAGTTATCCACTTCTCATGATAGTCATGGGGGTATCAAATTTGACACTTAGGTACAAGTTTTTCTTTTGACATTTTTCTACTTTTTATCTTTCTACTTTTCTTACCAATTTTTGCATTCTTTCATAACTTTTCCATTCTTTTATACTCTTTCTATTTTTTGATTATTTTTTATTCTTTGCTAATTTTATATTCTTTTACTATTCTTATCAGTTTTCTATAATTTTTCATCATCTTTCTTGTATATATTCTTACTGATTTTTCTAATAAAGTGCAAAGGAACAAAACAAGATGTAGTCCCAATAATACAAATTTTAACCTATGTTATCAAATCATTGAAGGACTGATTCTATATACAATGAGACCACATTGTCCATCAACTCATTTCCAATAATTAGGGATTCTTACCATGAACATAATGACATTTCCTTCATAATAAAAATAAAATAAATTTGTGATTATTATGCCTGGATAGAAAAGTGAAGAACCAAGTGGGAATAAAAAGGGTTTGACATCAAGGGTATTTGTGGATTCTCTAAAGGCACTACTATTTGCTATTAAGCTGTATTATTTACTTGAGTTCTAATGAAAATGGAAGTATGTCTAAAATAAGTGTTTCCTTACTATGTCACTAAAAATACATGTTACCCATGCCTAAAGTTATTCCTTTGGTAAGGTTTACACAATAACAACCTAATAAATGCACAGAATAAAAATTTTTTGGGGTTCCACTAGAAAGACATGTTACCCATGCTTGAAGGTAGAAAACTTCTCAAAAATTTCAAGGTTTCTTCAACTCACATTGGTTACAAGGCTAGAAAGACATGTTACCCATGCCTAAAGACATCCCTCTATTAAATGGCCAAGTCTTCTTTAAAAATATAAAGTGTTCTATTAATAAAACTACTTCATTGAACTTCTTTTTCAGGTGATAATACTTCTTGCAGTAGTGGTAGTCTTGTGGTTGTCAATTCTAAGATGATATAATGCAATGTCACTGGTAAGTAGTATGGACTTAGTTTGAATCTTGAACAAAAAGACTAATGATTACTTTAACCATCTATTACACACAGAATCCATTATGCCTATGGTAAGACACCTCATGTTCCATTTTCTACAATCCTTGCTACTTTCATTCTACCCCACTATTATATACAATCATACTTCAATGGTTTTGTATAATGTAGTGTTATTTTCTCATTAAGGCAATACTAACATGTGTGTTTTGAGAGATAGGTATGTTTTGCATTTAATTCCTTGAGTGCCAATGGACACTTGTAGGTGTGGTTATACAATGACACTAAGGGCTAAAGCTTGCTTTGGGGAGGGCCCACTTGTATAATTATTGTGCTTCATACCTAATGTCCAACTTCACATCATCTTGTGCCTCCAAAACACTTAAACAATCATTTTCATTTTCCTACATACTCATAATTGATCATACTTGTTACAATTCCTACCAACCATTTCCAATAAATCTCATCAACTTACTTTGCCTAAGATTCCTTCTTTCATATACTTTTAATGATAAGTTTTCATATTCTAAGCATCATCCATACTCAAGAACCTTTTAAACCACTTCTACATCTTTGATATTATTCATTTCACTCAATTTTTCTATCAAAAATTACTCAAAATCTCAAATTTTTTGAGGGTGATGTCATAGCTACAAGGTATTAGGCCCTACAACATTGCAACTACAATGTCATATGTATGATGTCACCCTTGCAAAAATCTATATATGTGTGTGAGAAGTTAGAAATTTTCCATTCTCATTTGATACACAACAAGTTCATGCTAGTTTTCTAACCCTTTGGCAACCAAAATTTCAAGCTTCATAACTTCCTCATTATAGCTTTGATTCATGTGATTATTGAATTAACTTGATCATGAAACAATCAACTTGGTCATGGGGGAGAGCATTGCACATAGTTGGTGTGATTTGAGCAAGAATTTTTTGAACACCTAGAAGAAAATATTAAAGGTAAGAACTATAATAACTATTCACATTTTAACCAACTTACCACATAAACTTAAATATTTTTCTAAAATGACCATTCCAATATACATAAATAAAGAAATAACCATGGTCAAAGGTCATACAGAACTAACTTATTCATAATACACTAGAAAATACAACAGTTAAGGGTTTTTTATGAAATGTTTCTAGCTCTGCAATCATAATAATAGCTATAAAGTGATAATAAGGATAAATTTTGATCAAACCCATGAACCTAAGAAAGGATTATGACCCACTAGGAACTTATATGAAATCTTTGGGTAATTTTAAATGAATCCTTTATGATTGCAAATAACTCCTAAAAGACCTGTAGCTGAGGAACCCTCACAACAAAGGGGTAAAATACCCAAAGGAAAGGGACAAGCTGGAGAACAGAGTCCACAAGTTGAACAAGAGGCTCAGTCCTTTAGCATTTATTCACAAACACCTATGATAGAGCATTCTACACAAGCTAAAGAAGAACCACCATCAACTCAAGACTAGGAATAGTGCCTCACACTATCAAGTGAATGTTTCCAAGATATTAAGTAGAAATCCATCATGCCCATAGTCATTTTGAAACTTAACTTCAGACTGTTCATGGAATTTGCACCTACCAACATTTGAGAGCAACTCCAAGCCTCTTCTCTTTAGCCAACTCTATCATGTAGTGGTGAATGGTACTTAGGGGAAGTTTATCAATTCTTGAAAAATAAACAAGATGATGCCATGATAAAAAAAAAACAAGGGAATCATACTGCCTTATTCAGTTGAAGCAATCACAAAGGCACTAAATCTTCCAAAAGTCAAAGCCAATATTGCACAAATATCCATAAGATCTAAAACTGATGCAAAGAAGTTGTAGCTACAAAAAGCTTATGAAACAGAAAACAAAAAATATAGTGGATTATTGGCTAAAGAGAAAATATACTTCAAGATTAGGACTTACCATATTTTTCCTACCAAAATAATAAACAAGATTTCCACCTACGCTACAAGAGGAAGCATCATCATTATGGGAAAATTTCAAGTAAACATGGCTCATCTACTCTTTCTAGAAATCCAAAGAAGCTCTGAGGAAAAGAAGGCAAGGAAAATTACTTTGTCATTTCCTTGCCTCATAAGAAGACTATGCAAGCAAGCTGGAATTCTGGGCTATACCAATGATGTTCTACACAAAGCCTAGAATGCATCATATGTCAAGATGTCAAAGCTAGTTCCTCCTAAGAAAGATTAGTTGGAGAAGCCAGTAGGCACTGAGGGAGCTATAGGATCCACACTAGTCAAAAACATTCCAACCACATGACAAGAACAAGCAGGATCCAGTGGGTCGACACCAACTAGTAATAGGCTAGGATCAAGTATTCCACTAGCATAACAAGATTATAGACCTTCTATGGACCATTTACAATAGATTGTAGAAATCATTAGTTGGGGAAATATAGAAGTTTGAAGCATGTACCAAGTCAAAGAAAATACTGTAAGGCCTATAGTATCAACAAGACTTGCTAGTGGTCAAATATCATTACATGCAAGAGAAGATGAGGATTGGGCATAGCAAATATCAAGGAATGCTGCATCCTTCAATTTCATGCTAAAAACAAGAGAAGAAGTCATAGTTATGGTTATGTAACACTAAGATGCAACAAGAGCAGCTGAAGTTATTACTAATCATATCAAGGAATCCTTCAATGTTCCCATTTTACCATCAATATATGTGACTAAAACAAAGATGTTGAAATGATAGCTAGAACCTCCATGGCTCTACAAGAGCATGAATACATCCTAGATCAACTGCTGCAAAAAAGGCAAGTAATGCATAACCTTTTTGATATCCCTAATGATATCACTATAGTGTAGTCTGAGCTTACTTCAACAAAGAGTAAGCTAGTAATGGTTGAAACTAGAGCCAAACATGTAGAAAATGAAGTGCAAAGGTTGCAAGCTAAATTAATAGCATTAAGAGCATAGAAATAGGATCCTACATAATACTTGACACCAGACCAACTAGAAAAATTCAGAACTAAACAAGTAGTCTAACTAATAGCTAGAAATATTCAAGTGAAAATGGAAAAGGAGAAAGCAACGTGAAACACTTCAGTGACTAAAGCACAAACATATGTCCATGTCAAATTTCTACATGCCTTAGAAGAAGAAAACAAGAAGATTGCTACAAAGAAGATAAGGTTGACCGATATTGAAAAATAAAATAATTTCCTTGAAGAAAGCATCCATCAACTCATAGAGTAGTTTTCAAGGATCAACCAAGACATGCAAAAATTGACTAGGAAAAACAAAACCCTATCAATGTAGGAAGTCCACATAATCTGCTAGAAGTTAGCACATGGAAAAAATGAGGTCAAAAAGCATGAAAGGCTTAAATAACACTTCAAAGACCAAGTGGATATGTATAAACAAATTAATGAAAAGGAAATCCAGATGACCAAGGCCAAAATTAGCACCATCATAATGCAAATACCTAATTGGTAGTCAACCCTTGATGGTCTTGTCCACATCCATCAAGCTAAAGTTAAAAACAAGGATCTACAAATTGATGATTTCATAGAATACATGGCATTAGCAAATCTCTATTATGCTAATCTAGCCATGCACACAACAAGTAGACCTAGGAATGAACTAGAGCAGCAATTGGTCATAGTTTATATATGAGAAATACTTTGCAAATAGGAAGGACACCCAACAAAAGCCACATATTGCAAACTCTAAACTCCAAGTATTCAAGGCTAGCTACCAAGATCAAAGGACATTGTAGCAAATCTACCTTGCAAAATAACAGACTACCAAGAACTAAGAAAAGTGGCTAGAGCATTTGAGGAAGAATGATGATAATTTGCTACATGGTATATGAAGGCAAATAAGAAGTTTCCATAGCTACCTTGCCCATGGGAAGTATGAACTCTAGCAAATAGCACCAAATTTTCCTAGACAATACATGACCCCAAATCAAAATAGGAGAAACTTCAGACATTACTTAAATACTATCAATTCCAAAAGATTGATGACATGGGAAAGAGACTGATGGAGGAGCCACCACCACCAAGAACATAAAAGCTACATTGAGCTCTAAAGTTTTGTTTTGTTTTATCTTATTTTGTTATCATGTGTGTCCATCATCCAATGCATGATAATTTTGTAAACATCACTTGAACTATAATGTGACATTTGTAGTAGAGTCAGTAAGGTACATAAGTCATAATATTTAAGTCTATATATAACCCCATAAACTTTGTAAGGAACTCTATCCTTCTTTTATTTTAACTCAAGGATGAGTTTCCAGTCAATCATGGGGGTATGATAAAATCTTTTAAGTTCTTGATGTGATATCGTATCTATGATATCATCGACCTACTTATGTCATTGTAGATATAATGTAGTGGATCCTGGTCTCCATTATAAATACCAATTCACTATTGCATCAAACAAACAACTTTGGTCCAACACTTAGGAAAATTCTTACAATTTGTTTCTGTGATTTTATACTTAGTGATATAGTGAATGCCAACAATGTGGTGTTAAGCAATTGTATGGACTCTTTGTTCAAGTGAATTGTTCTTGAGCATTTTTTAAGGCCAAAAATAAAGATAGAGATTTTTTTCCATTATTACAACATTCTACTTAGTTTACTTTACCCTTAATTAGCTCATTTTTACTTAGTTCATTTTTAGTTAGCATAATTACTATCTTTCTGCATGTTTACTTTTCTTAAGTTGTTTACCATTCCTAAGTACTTTACTTTTCCATTGTTCCTTAGTACGGCAATATAAATACAACTAGTTTCAAATGTATAGTGTAATCATTTGGTAATCCCAGTAGTGTTATTGCTTGGTTCGCATAGTAGCATAACACTTGGTAACCCTAGTGATGATTATATAAGCCCAAGATGTAAATGGTAAACTAGGAATGGATACTTATTGCCTATAGGCTAGAATAGTATTTTTACTTTCATTACTCTCAAACCTAGATTCTATTATTCTATTTCAACCATGTTTATGCTTAGTCTTAGTTTGAGCCAACAACATCAACCTAACATATGCCTCATCAAGAGTTAAACCATACAACTTGAACTTCACTAACTCAAAGTGAAAAGACAATTGATGGGATGCGATATCGCGTCTCGCCGTGATATCACATCCCACATGATATCGCGTCGTCCCCCGCGATATCGCAGTGTGCTGCAAAGTCTATAAATAAGAGGTGGCTCTCCCATTGTTTCTGGTCTAGATCTAGCCCTTAGCGAAACTTTGGCAGTTTTACCTCTCCAGAGATAGAATATTTTCCATGTGCCCGTAGTAGGAGCTCCAAAGTGAACGGATCTTTATTCGAGCAGATATTGTACCTGAACAAATATTTGTGTACGAAAATAAAGACGAACTTCTTGGATAAACCTTGCAGTGCATGGAATAGGCTAATTAGGACTTTATTTACTATTATTTATTATTTATCATTTAAATTCTTTCTTAGTTATTAATTCTCTCTCAACCCTTCTCTCCTAGTTAAGTGCCTCAGTACGACCACTTCAAGCACGTGCATTACGCTTGGTGATCCCAAAAATGATTAGCGTTTGGTAGCCAAGGTTGCATTGGTTCAGGGTGTGAACGGTAAGTGGGAACGGATGCTGATGCTAGGTTAATTTAGACTTAGTTAGTTAGTTAAAGTTAGTAATTAGTCTCTTCAGCCTTCACCTTATCAGCATAGGAGATAAAACCAAAAAAGCTATAAAAATCATATACCTTAGACTTGCTTAACCATACACCATGACAAATACAAGTAAGTCTAGGAAGACAACGAATAATTAACCTTAAGTGTTCCATGAGGCATGTAGGCACTTAGTCTGCGGAGTTCGGCCAGATCGCGTGTGTTACGCTCGTATTCGTATGGTTGAGTGTAGGGGTACCTCGCCACTCATCATTGGCACCGTTGCTGAGGACTAAGTGTTTGTGCGCTAAGTAGAACATAAGAGATCATTCATATCATTGGGAGCTTAAACGAACCTTAGGGTTAATTAAATAAGAAAAAAATTATAACGGTTAATTAGCACACCGAATTAAATAACAATGTCTTCTTCTAACAAGAGCAATACACCACCTAGGGATAATACAAAGAACATTCAGCAGTCTAAAACACATAACCAAGATTAGCCAGTTCCTCAACAATATAGGATAGAATATACTCATCCCGATGAGTATATACCCAATTTTACTTTTATCCTCCATCAGGATGAATAGATGCACTGGAGAGACTTGCAAGATAACATAGTGTTACCTCCTAATCGTGTTGTCCCTAACATGCTCCTCCATGCTTTGGCATAGATTGGCATGACTCGGCTCTATGCTGAATACATTATAGGTGATTTTGACACAAGGGATTACTATCCTACATCTACACAACATATGAGAAACTCAAGGCAAGAGAGCCAACATACACTGTTGGAGGGCAAAGAGGTCCCGTACATCCTAAGTGAAATTGGAGATGGTGAACCACTGATAACGGGTTCTCTATCAAAATATGTTCCCCCTCCTAAAGATAGTGAGGAGGTAGGGTATCAGAACCTATGCTCCATGATACACAACCCTAGTTCTGATCCCCGTGAACACCAACTATTCACTGAGGGAACAACAATACATGACAAGGACATGCACTCAAATCATCATCACGATCGGGGCCAAATCCATAGAAGAGAGGGTAGGAAACATCGTCATGGCGATGGTTCTCCTTCTTCTTCCCCTTCTTCACATCATTCACCCTCTCCTGCCACCTCTGGGCATAGTCATAGAGAGCATAACGGTGAGGATAGAGGTAGGCAAAATGAGAGACCTCAATGAGAAAGTCGAGAGAGAGGACAAGGGCATGAATAAAGGGAAAGTAGAGAACAACATAAACATCACAGACATCATGAAAGAGATGATCAGGATGAGCCCCTACTTGCAACCCGAAGTATGCTTGATATAACGAAGGCAATAAGAATACCAACGAGGCATCAAAGAGATAGTCGAATCAAACAATTAGATATGAATAATATCCCATGCTTTGAAGGGGGATACAACGCTGATCCACAACATCATTTACAGGCATTCCATGATGCCTGCGCCTTGCAAAACATAGAGAATGAGTGGCAGAAACTAAAGTTGTTTTCCAAGACACTCATTAAGGAAGCAGAGAGTTGGTACCGATCCTTAGAACTGAAAACCATTAGGAGGTGAAGTACGATGTTAGAACTCTTCAACGATAAATATCAGACATACTCCAGAGTGTCTAATTTACGTAAGCAGATCCAAGGCTAGAAGCAAGGTACTCATGAACCCTTGGATGCTACCATGGGCTGATACTATGCATTGTTACATCATTGCCCAGGCCATGGTTAGGCACAATGGGACCAACTTTGCCACATCGTAGATGGGCTAAGGTATGAAACTAGGAGAACCTTGGGACTTATGCCCAAGGGAAACTATCAAAACTTAGATCCCATGAGATACATTGCTTGTTGGAATAAGTAGCAAAAGAAGAAGGTGAACTACAAAAAAGAGAGAGCTTGGAAGAATATAACCATGATCCCTCCCTTCAAAAGAGAGGAGTGAGATTTTGTGATGAGGAGAATGAGTCACCACTTGAAGAGTTGGTGAGCAAAAAAACCTTGTCGATTCAAAAGCTAACAACTAAAGTATTGGCTAAGGTGGATCAATTGTGGGATTCCTTAGACTCTAGACTTGAAATTATCCTGAAAATCGTAGAGGAGTCTAAGGAGGAACGAAGTAGTGACAAAGACAAGAAAAAGCAGAGAGATTCAGGCCCTGCACATAACAAGGGTAAGGGAAAAATTACTAACTCCGATGAGGTTGTGAATTCTGACACAGACGATGATGGTGGATGTGAGATCTGCCAATATAACCATCCTAAGAGATGTTGTCCAATCATCTCACATCTACAAGAGTCTGGGGTGTATGCACTCAACCCAAGACTTAACCAACGGCAAGCACCCCGAAGGTTACCTTATCCCCAAGGTAACCCAAGACAGTTCCACCAACCGTTAACGTACTATCCTCGGAGTCCCCTCATATATCTACAAGTTTTCGGGAATGAACCACATAAGGCTCTTCTTGACTTAGGTTCCAGAGTCAACTTAATCTCACGAGAAATGTATCAAGCCTAGAACCTGCCCCAACTTAAGAAGAGCAACATTCAACTTGAGCTGGCTGACCAGTCCATCACCATTCCCTTGGGATTGGTGAAGGACATAGTTACCACTGTTTGTGGTGGTCATACCCAACTGATTTCCTAGTGATTGAAGTTAACAACAACGAAGGGGACTTCCCAATTATAATGGGAAGGCCATGGCTAAGCACAATAGATGTGTACCTAGGGATCCATGATCTTTCCTTGGAGATATCTAAGGTAAACATTTATGGAAAGATCGAGAAGAAGAAAGTTCCATGCATCACATATAGTGATTCATCAGGTGATGACATGGAGGAATGCTCCACATATCCTCCGTGCAATAGGTGTGCCCTTGATACTGTGAGACAAAGATGCATGTATGTAGCAACCACACAACCAATAGTAGATACCCCGTGGTTGACAGCTATTCAGAAGAGCAACCGACAAACATGCATGGAATGAACTGGGAAGTAACCCATGCCAACAATGAAAGCATAGATACCTTGGAATATGAGTGTCGCCAACTTCCACCCCTTAACCTAAGAACATCAATGGGGAGAAGTTGGGCACTTCTAAGAAATTCAAACAGGTGCTCGTTATTTTGGATCTCTCCCTTTCCATTTAGTCATGGGGGAGATGGCTACCTATGCTAATCATTTGGGGCCTCAATTCTTTTTAAGTTTTTTTTTTACAAGTTTTTGTTTTACACATTTTTTGTTTTACATGTTTTTATCTTACACATTTTTGTTTTATAAATTTCTTTAACTTTTCTTGTTTTTTTTTCAACATCGTTATACTTTTTCATTTTGTGTGTGTGTGTGTTTGATTCACCTTGTAAGTTTGTCACCAATAAGTGTTCTTCATAATGGTATGAACTGTTTCATGTTGACTACTAATGTTTGATTTTTACCTTTAAGTTATGATGTTGATACTAAGGTATGTTCTTTTAATATGGCAAGCAATGAGTTCACTTCATCCATTCATCCACCAATTCTATGGTCTCTCTTGGCTTGGAAATGTACAATCCCTTTCTAAATAAGAACATTAACGAATTGGTGACTAGGTACTTCTCAAACTAAGGAAGGACTCAAGGATTGAAAAGGGT
>MNCI01016926.1:327834-351589 GCA_015680685.1 Gnetum montanum | reverse complement strand
TTCCTTCTAACTAAGGCCCTTCTCACTTCCCATTCTCTCCTCCTTTGTTTCGTCGGAATGGTGGTGGCTCTTGGGTGAATGCATTCTTGTCACTTCAAGAGGATGGATTAGCCAAATGCATTAATGCGAAGTCACCGGATGTGGTTGGTTTGAGGCCAGAGTTGGAATGAGATTTTCTAAGTCACATTAATCATGAAACACACAAGGGATTGTACACCATCTTGTTCTTGGGATTCCATTCCATTCTTTTCTCTCCATCCTTCTTTCCATTATTCACCTCATTACAGGTTGTATCATTAGTGTATATTTTGGCTGATGCATTGTTTTCTTTTTGGTAAATTCTTGCGATTAAGACTTTAACTCTTGTTCCAAATGACATTCCCAGAGCCTACGAACTCTTTGAATGTGGGTTTGTCAGGGCATTAAGGGCATGAGCCTGCTTTGGGGAGGACCCACTAACATTCCTATTTGGTGCATCAGTTAAATTCTTTTCCCTAACATTTTTGCAATCTATGTTTTTTTGTTCATTTCCATCTTGACATCCCTTTCATCAATGTCATAGTTGTCTCTTTTTCTCCATCTTTCTTGATTCTTATTCTTTCTCCATTCTGTCGCTACCAGAGGTTTGCTATTAGTCATGGGGGTACAGGGCCCAATTTTTTCGATTTTCTCCTAACCCCTACACCTTCGATAGTCACCATTATTATATCTCCAAATCCGTATCAGCCATACCACAACTCAGCCAATGGACGGGTCACTGAAGCAAGGTATCAACTACATTGAAATTCATTTACCCTTGCCAATATAAGACTATGTTGTGGGTGCAGATGGCAATCATGCAACAACAGATTGGATCTGGAAGAAACACATGGAATGGAGCAATGCTGAAAGTAGCTATCCAAGGAGCAAGATCAATGGCGCGCTTATGGATGGACAACGAAAGGCGCAATCTTGGCATTGGCAGTAGCAAAACTTCTTTCTCTCTCTCTTTCTCAAGCTGCCAAATAAGGCCTGATGTCAATGTAATAAGGTGTTCACTCTTGTTGTCATGAACATCAGTTTTGTTGTCTTGTAATGATGATTCGTTCACATGACATCCCATTAGTTCCATTTTGAGTCAATAATCTCATACCTTCCCAATGTTTTGTAAGGAACTCAAGGATGAGTTTTCATTTAGTCATGGGGGTATGATGGGACATGATATCGCATGGGCCACAATATCGCGTATGTGATATCGTGGCCTATAAATAAGAGGTGGCTCTCCCATTGTTTCTGATCTAGATCTAGCCCTTAGTGAAACTCTGGCAGTTTTACCTCTCCAGAGATAGAATATTTTCCATGTGCCCGCAGTAGGAGCTTCAAAGTAACAGATCTTTATTCGAGCAGATATTGTACCTGAACACATATTTGTGTACGGAAATAAAGACGAACTTCTTGGATAAACCTTGCAGTGCATGGAATAGGCTAATTAGGACTTTATTTACTATTATTTATTGTTTATCATTTAAATGCTTTCTTAGTTATTAATTCTCTCTCAACCCTTCTCTCCTAGTTAAGTGCCTCAATACGACCACTTCGAGCACGTGCATTACACTTGGTGATCCCAGCAACGATTAGCATTTGGTAACTAAGGTTGCATTGGTTCAAGGTGTGAACGGTAAGTGGGAACGAATGTTGACGCTAGGTTAATTCAGACTTAGTTAGTTAGTTAAAGTTAGTAATTAGTCTCTTCACCCTTCACCTTATCAGCATAGGAGATAAAAATGAAAAAGCTATAAAAATCATATACCTCAGACTTGCTTAACCATACACCATGACAAATACAAGTAAGTCTGGGAAGACAACGAATAATTAACCTTAAGTGTTCCATGAGGCGTGTAGGCACTTAGTCTGCGGAGTTCGACCTGATCGCGCGTGTTACGCTCGTATTTGTATGGTTGAGTGTAGGGGTACCTTGCCACTCATCAACAATGATTACGACCTGAACCTCAACTACTAGTGAATTCACATTGGCCATCCATAGATTACGATCAAGTTGCATGTGTACACTCATGACCTGTATAGTGGAGTGTTGGAATACCCAACCACTCATCAAGTTCCTTATTTTTTTGAATCACTGAATATTCTATTAATTTTTAAAAAAGTTGAAAAGGACATTGTCTCTTGAATTAAGCCAATCAAGCATCTTGAAACCCTAGCTACAATGAGTGGTTTTCGTAGAACTTGATATATGATTGAGATGGATCTTAATTCCCTTAAGTGATAAATTCTTGTGTTTGCTAGCAAAATCAATTGTGTAGAAGGTTATTTATTACAATCTCCTAAAGTCATGTCACTATTGTTATCGAAAGAATCATATGTTTGATTCATACCCTTTTATGCTGCACAAAAAAAAAGGCTATGCAAGCACATCAACACCAAGCTACTATAAACAGTAATTAGGTTTCTTTTACCAATGTTGTAGATCCTACTAAAGTTTTTTCTATAGGTGCTGCAAATTCTATGACAATTTCCTCTACTCATGTTTCAATAGTTAGCCCACCCTTTCTTTTACTATTGTTTAACAAAATGTACCTTTGAAGAAGGTTCAAGTCAAATCACTTTCAAAGAATTCTTTAATAGGAAAAGAACTATTTGTTCCTAAGTTATCACAAAAATCTGTTGTTGATTAAAAAATGGTACCTTGTAATAAAAAACATCAAGGAACTCTTTATTGGTGATTACATTCAAATCTTCAAAATGAATAGCATGTTCAAGATATTTTTACTACTAATAATTCATTTCCAACTATTAGTAAAGACATGGAGATAACATCTTTTGATAATGTTGATTCTATTGACAAGGCAAGGCCCCTTTCCCCTTCATCCAATGTTAATCTTTCCATGGAATGTTCAATTTCTTACCCCAAAGGAGAGGCTTTTAAAGATTCGTTTTAAGGATGAAAACCTGAAAAGGCATCCCCAAAGCCATTAGGTCTTTCCTTTTTGTTGATTTGGAATTTCTCCTCTCTACAGTACTCCTTTGCTTTTGTACTCTAAATTTTATATATATATATGAATCTGACATCATCGGATATTTGGATGTAATAAAATCTTTAATTTCAGTATGTTGCCATAACATTTATCATAGATAATTGTTTATTTGTTTGAATGTAAAATCATTGAGCTAAGATTGCATGTCAAGCTAGATAAGTTACCAAATTCACGTCCAATATCAATATCAATATCAAACATAGCATAAATTACAAGAAAAGAATAACAAATCAAACAATTCATTTCCAAAGCATTCTCATTAATCAAGTATTGCAAGGAACTCCAAAGCTTCTTATGAAAGAGTAACTCCTAAAAGATATGAAAGAGTAACTCCTAAAAGAAATGAAACTTAACGAAAAAATACAATCAAGGAAAAAGTGATCATTGTATATTAACATCATTTTCATGTATAAAATGCAACCTCTTTAATATAATAAATAAAAAATTTAAAAACACAAAAAACTTGGTGCTTATTTCATCAAAGTATTAAAGGGCTCAAATGGTGGCTACATCTTGATTTTACTATTAGTTGAAGCATTACTTCCTTCATTGCTTATACTTCCCAAATCTAAATCATGGGTGCCATGTATTTATTTCAAAAAGATATTAATAATATGGCTGGTAAAATACCTCTTTGGTTGATATAAACAACCTGCATGAAAGGCATAACGATTTAGATTCTACATCTACCATACTCCAACCTAAAATCATGGGAAGTCCTAAATGGGCCTATGAATGAACAAAAACCCAACTCTTTTAAATGACTTGAGAAACAAACACCTTAACACCATTCTTCACATTGTTATCAATTATATTTTATTATCTTAGGCCAAACCTAGATAAAGAGTCCTAACATCAAACAAACAAAGATCCCACCCAAAATATTTAAAGCCAAATGACAAACTTTGGAAAAAACAAAACCAGGTATACACGAGTGACAAACACCTTTTAAAGGTGCGAACCATCAAATAACCTGATAATAATGCTCACAAAGGTTTCTTAGTAAAATAATATGTTTTAAAATTCCAAAAGTTAATTTTATATTGGTAAATGATTACTTATTAAAAAAGCTAAAAAATTAGAAATATGCTAGAGAATAATAAATTATTTAAAACAATATTTTCTCCAAACTTTTAAAAATTAACTCAACCGAATCCAAAAAATAAAATGCTACTTTTATAGAGACCAATCGTACAGAGATTTGAATCATACACCAGTTAATCCGACCAGATAAAAAGTACCTTCATCATCATCCTAACCTTGTGCGAACAAAATGGGTTCGCTAAGTGCCATATAAAAAGTAACATCAACTAAAAATTCACTGCAACTGCCAAAATTTTCCGAGCAGATACATCAGGAAGTTCAGCGATTTTATAAAAGTGCAATTTACAGGACTCAATTTTAACCAACATTAACATTCTCAACTATACTCGGGACGGACCACTATGATGTCTGCGATTTCTCAAATCTTTTAATTTTTAACAGCCGGAAGAATCAGGAACTCAAGTTGCTGAGACAAAATTTTCATGTTTTCAAGCAAGTTGCACAATTTTGTCCTTCACTACAAACCTGGAACTTGTGGTAACCTACAAGATAAAATTCCAAAGCTTTATTCGAAGATTCAAAGTAACGTTAACCATATAACTTTCAAACAGTAATATTATTCATAATCAGTAAGAAAAAATTCTTCAATTACCTTTTTAATAATTTCATCCTTGACCATTCTCTTATCTGCATTTTCAAGCTTTTCCATGATAAGAGGAATCACTGCCTTCTTTAATTTCTTCAGACTCAAAGTTCCTTCTGGACTCTGTTATAACAGTTACATGTATAAGTATCATGAAAATACTTTAAATAAGTTACTAAAACAATTTGAACTATAATTTACACACACTATCATTGTTTTATGACTAACTTGCTTTAGGACTGATGCAATAATCTTCTTCCACTTAATTAATTTTTTTCTGGACTGCTTCTCATGTTCATCACTGCCAGTCTCCATATCCTGATGGTTTACATTAGTCATTTTATCGCATTGATTATAACACTTTCTCGTTTTGGCAGAATTATCAATGCTCTTGTTATGTTTTTCATTAAATAAGTCAGATTCAACTTCCTTTATTTTCCTCTTCTTTGAAGAGTTTAGATTCTGTATATCATGTCCATTAGTCAAATTGTTTTGCTTCTCAACACTTAGATTTTCTGTAACATTCTGTTCCAAATCCTTATCATCCCTTCTTGAACATGTCTCTTCTGTTTGATTAGCGCTTTTGCTTGCATGAAATCCTTTTGCTTTGGATCTATGCTTCTTTCCTTCCGAGTGTACCAATAAGGTCTCTTTACTTGTGGTTTTCACATTGCAGAGGCTGACACAAAGTGACACCAAAACATATGTTAAAAAAGTCTTATTTATAAAAACATTTGATATGACTCTATGCCAAAAACAGGAATTCGCAAGGGTACCAATCTACATGAGAGACATAAACGACTACCAAGTACAGTGCCATATTAGAATCCCGTAGGCAAAAAAATACCTTTTTTTCGGATTAGTCAATGTAAGCCACTAGGAATTATAATTATTAGGCTAAAAGAAATCCCCGAACAAGACAATAAAGACTCTCTTTAAAAGAAGAAAATAAAGAGTCGCATCATGAAATGCAATGTCAGAGATATAAATCCATAAAAAATGCTATTGCCAGAATAAAGATAAATGAATGCCTGTAATTAAAATTGGCTAATTACCAAAAAATAATTAACTTTTGAAGTGAGATTCATGTGATTGAATGATAATAACGAAGAAGAATGAACTTTTCATATTAATGAACGTTAATAAACTCAAAGTTGAAGAATACATCCAAAGAAGAACCTTTGGCTCTATTGTAAAGAATTTCTTTTTATCTCAACACAAACTATTGGAATTGAACACAGCCTTTAAAATGCAAGTCACAAGCCTTACCAACAAGTTGCTGGAGCAGTAACACCAACTACTGTTTTCCTTTGTATCTTTCATGTTGATTGAATTATATTACATTCAAATAAATTATGGGTTATTATTTGTTGAGACTAAATGGGGTGTTATGAATAATTATAAGCATAGTGGAGTTAGTAATGAACTGGTCATTAAAGTAGCTCTAGTTACAAAGTTATGATTGCAATTCTTAATTGTGCATATAACTAGCAATTCAACTGGTAAGCTTGTTCAATGTTGGATTATGTAGCAACCTCTTATGAATCTGCCTATTTAAGGAATCAAGTTTATTCAACGTTAGATTATATAGAAACATTATCAAATAATGAGTTACCTGATCTGATTAAAGGTTAAACAAATTAAGGTCATGCAACAAATGAAACATTAACCCATCCTATAAAACTGATACCAGATAATTATTTTAAAAAAAACTGCCCTAAACAAGTCTATAATAAAACAAACCTTTAACACACATCTGCAGGATATTAAATTGAATCTTCCGTATGTTTATCTATTGCGTCCACCTACATAACATAAGGCACCATAGATAAGGAGTAACTTACTCTAAGATCTAACAGTGTCTCTATCAATTCAGTCTACCGCATTTAACACCACATCCTAATCTTGTCTTCCTTGCATTAAGCATTCAATTAACATATAATTTAGCTTGAGATCTGAAACTAATTTGTCAAAAGCCCTGATCTAATCATTTACAAATTGTATCATCAAGGACAATAATCAAATGAATATCTCACATGTTTAGGATTAAGATCTATGATCTTTAAATAGGCACAAAGTAATTTTGGGAACTAGGGTTTCCTAAATTGCTTCTCTATTCATTGTGAATGAGATATCAACAATTCTAAATAGATTTATCTGTGTATTTTGAAAGAATTAAAATCTTCCTACATGCTAAATACCAAATATTTAACAATGTCTATATATTTTGAATATCAAGAAAAGATTGTCCCCACATTAATTTTCTACTTTGCCAAAGGAAAACCTGGTTATTGTTATTTTTTTTCAGTGGTCATGTTATTAGTTATCTGCAGCTATTACAAATCATCATCTTAGACGTTGCAGTTTGCATCCCCATATTTAAACAGTGTGAATGTATATACCTGCAACTCCATGGAGGATGAATGGATAGACCAACAGTCAAATCAATATTTGAATCCTGGTTTGTGCTAAATTTTTTTGGTGTTGAAAAATTGGGAATTACTTTCCCTTCACCTTTAGGACCATACTTTTCCTGTAAAATGAATTTAATAACGGAAATTAACTTAAATATTATAAATAGAAAAGCCAATCAAATTGAAAGAATCTAAACTAACCAAGCATTACTAAAAAATCTATTGTTTGATTGAAAAAATGTACTTGATAATGAAATTAATGATATTACATGAAGTTAGTTATTTTTCTACTTTTTAAAGAATAATATAACAATTAGGTTCTTTTTTTTTTTTGATTTTGCAATGAATTTAAGAACAAATTTAATTCATAATAATTTCTAGGTAAATAACAGAGTTGCCCTTGTGGTACCAAGAAGGGCTGTTAATGCACTCAAGTGTGCCACTCCGTGTTAAGTGTATGTAAGCTTCCTTTTCATTTTTTCCAACTATTCCAGCCCCACTTCATTCATATTTCCAGGTGACAAGTCTACTCAACATCCAACAAATCATCCCACAAACAAAACAGAGTTTCAATTTTCAGCTGCAATGCAAGGACAAAAACCCAAATTTTTCTAAAAGGTTTTCTGCTTATCCTCCTCGTATTCTTTATATCTAGGACAAATTTCCATGATGTGGAGATCATGTGGTCATCGGTTCAAAACACCCAGCATAGTATACATTGCAATCATTTAAACTAGTAAAGTATAGAAACACAGAAAGATTGCAATACTATAGGAGCGGTAGTTAAGGGAAATGTGGCTCTGTCTGGAATCTCTGGTTTGGTTTGGAAGCAAACCAAGAATTAAAACAAAAGGGAACAACATAAAATACAAATGAAGTTATAAAATATAACAGCAGGCAGTGTAACCTGATCTAATTTCTTACATATATGGCATCATCAGACACTTAGCGAAAACACCCACACATCTTGTGTTCTTCCAAAAACATATGTAGAAACAGGATATGCAAGTAACCAACCAGTGTTACCTCTTGATGAAGCATGTTTTGAGAAATTGGTTGCCAAAGCAGAAGACAAATGCTAATAATGCAATAAGGCAGATGTAGATAGAGCTGCAATTTCAGTGGTCAAAGCTCGAAACCTTGAGGAAGCCAAAACAAATCCCCAAGAAACAAGAATGACCATGAACACAAAAATAGAGTTTCAGAAGATGAATAATCAGATTAAGAGTGGGAAAAAGTACTTCTTATGAGAAGACTGCATCATAAATTCAGTCATGATAATCATGGTCATCCTCATAGCCACAAATCAATCAGCCCATCCAGGATCCCTCAATCCATTCTTTAATTGGTGCAGCACCATGTTCTTCTTATTCTTTTTTAGAGAGAGGGGACATAGATTTTGAAACAATGGATTTGGTATGTGTCACACATAGTAACTTCCAAAGATCAACATTGTTCTGTTAAGTTCATCTTTGTCTTGTAGCACTGCACATTCTTGATATCAACAGATTCATTCAATTGTAATATTACTATTAAGATTCAATTGTAATATTACTATTAAGATTCAGTCATGATAATCATGGTCATCCTCATAGCCACAAATCAATCAGCCCATCCAGGATCCCTCAATCCATTCTTTAATTGGTGCAGCACCATGTTCTTCTTATTCTTTTTTAGAGAGAGGGGACATAGATTTTGAAACAATGGATTTGGTATGTGTCACACATAGTAACTTCCAAAGATCAACATTGTTCTGTTAAGTCCATCTTTGTCTTGTAGCACTGCACATTCTTGATATCAACAGATTCATTCAATTGTAATATTACTATTAAGATTGAATTCAAAATAAATGTTTGATATGTTTCTGCACTTTGAAGAGAACCTGTTCTATTCATTATCTAATTCTTCATAGTTTCCATTACAAGAGGTTTTCATCTGCTGCGATGGATGATGTAAACGAGGCTTTTTCAACTGGAAATTCAATTTCTAGTTTGCATGCGAACAATTTTTTGGATGCTAAGTAAACTTGGACAAGTTCTGTAGGGCCGACATAGTTTAAAAATATAAAAAAGATGCTGACAGAGACTGAAAACTGTGTAGCACACGTGACCACATTAATACCCCTTTTTGGCACCAAAAGGGCAACCACGTTAATAACAACCTTTGCATAACAATAACTGTTTGTATTGTGTTAATTGTTGACAGTCCTCTATTAAATATATTCATTGATCCCTTTTCCTCATCATAATCAGAAATAACAAAACATCATAAAAGTACAAGAACACACCCCATGGTATTAAAATTTAGACATGATGATAATTAACTGTAACTAAAGAAAAAATCAATGTGTGTGGCTTGTTTGTTAAGACATATAGCTTGCATCTTCCAAGTACAGGTTCCATCCCAATAGGGTACTGAGATATACAAGCATTATACAAAAGATTGTTGAAACTGAACTAGTCCAATAGATTCGTAGGATTATGGATGTAATTAAAAATAGCTTCATAAAAGCAACCATAATCATACCATTTCAGATACGCATTGAGTATGAGCCTGCACACTTTGTTGATTGAATATGACACCACAATCAATACATGAGAGCTGAAACCATTTTAAAAAAAATCTTAAATTGATATAGTTGTAATCTTAATTACAACTAAATGCAAGAGGAAAGCACATTTTGATAAATTCCAATGTAATAAGTGTAGTTAATTGGTCCACAGTATAGCATACCTGAAAGCAACAAGATCTAGTGAACTAAATATTCAAGTGCAGATTGAAATAAAACCTTCTTTAGAAAAATGTGTTTGACACTAAAAAGTTTCATATTCTTTGGAGTAAAATTGAGAACATGAAAATCTAAATTTTAGATATATTACTTCAGTGATCAGTACATCACAAGTCCATACCTTACTTGCACCACAAATCCGAAAATGATTTTGAAGTTTGGGTTTTTTGAGATTTTCACCACAGTCTTCACATTGAAACCACACCATTTTATGGTGCTAAATGCCTGTAGAAAAATCCAAAAATATAAGTCAAAATCAGAATGTACAAAGCTATATCTCTATATGATGTTAATAATGTCAAGGTTTTCTCATTTCGTCTGATATGTATATTTGCGATTAAAGAATTCGGCATAAAAAAGTACGTTAAGTACTCTTTAAATATGATATATAATAAGGATTTTTGAATCTGCCAATAAGTTTATCAAAAACAAGAAGGTCTACTCCGTATACTAATCCAACTGAAAAAGAAAGAGAAATTGTTTTCATATTGCATCTCTCAAAACTATAATATGGCGCTTTTCAAAATATTATTTTCGCATTAATCTTAGACCACAGAACAGAATGTTTAGACCAATAATTGCTAATCGTAATGCACGCATAAATTCAATATGCAAAACGGTAAGTGAATAAGATGCAGAGAAAAGCATTGAAGGAGCCCGCTTGATTTGCTTCTTTAAACCTTCTTCCCGACAATGCGAAGGTTTTTGTCCCTCGGATTCGTATAGCTTCAAGCTTTCCGGTTCCAATCAACTGTTTCTATCAAGCAGCAGTTCGCTGGGAGCTAAAATCATCCAATGTTAAACCTCTCGTAAACCCTAGTGACCTGAAATTCGCTTTCGAGCCGATGATCGTAAACCTTAAGGTGAGATGTTCGAGACTCTGTATTTCGCGCATTGGATTATATGATTTATAGCTGATTTCTGTTTAAATCCGCCACGTCCAATTAGGGGGTTGAACACCCCATATCCCCGTTTTATGGTAGGGCACTTTCTTTATTATTATTTTTTTAATATGAACAACAGACATAGGGGTTGCTAGAACAACTCCCTCACCATAACATGATAGAGTATGGAGGTGAAGGCAAGAATTGAACTGATAACTTCATAACTTCATCATCAAGAGGTGAGCGTCTTAACCATGCACTACACTCTTGGGTGCCTTAAATTTATCATATGCAGTTTCTTTTTAAGGGGAGTGGGGGTGGCTGTGTTAAGAGATGAAGTTGTTTAGTGTTATTGAATGCTAAAATATATGAAAACTAGAAATTGAAAAGTTTTATTATGTCTAGGAAATCACAAAGGATTTGTTGGACAATTACAGAGCTTCAACAAATTTTTGAAGAAAGTTGAAAACATAATTGATGTAATGCCCCAAGCAAATAGGGTCAATTTGAAAGAAACCAATCAGTAGATTATAATTGATATTATAATTTATTCAAATGTGAGTCAAAAATGAGCCAAATAAGAAGATATGTTCATCTTCTATGCTTTGTTTACACAATCTGCAAATACACTCTTCTCACAATAGATAAATCTAACTTGTCTTAAGGAGATTATGAGAGTACTATAGAGAAGAGAAACTTCAAATCAATAAAAAGAAAAGGCCTAATGGTTTTGGTTATGCTTTCTTAGATTTTCATCCTTACAAGCAATCCTAAAAAACATCCCCTTTGGGATAAAAAATTGACTATGAAAAGATTTAACATTGGGTGGAGGGGGAGGAGGCCCCCCACCTTGCCAATAGAATCAACATTATGAAAAGAAATTATCTCTATATCTTGATCAATAGTTGCAACCAAGTTATTAGTAGTTAAAATATCTTGAACATTTTGTCCATTCTAAAGATTTGGCAACTAATCACCAATAAATAGAGTTCTTTGATGGTTTTTTATTATGAGGTACCATTTGGATCAACAATAGGTTTCTATGAAACCTTAGGAACAAGTACTTGTTTCTCCTTAATCATTAAAGAATTCTTTGAAATTGATTTGACTCAAACGTTCCTCAAAGGTACATTTTGTTAAATAGCAGTAAAAGAAAAGGGTGGGCTAACTGTTGAAACATTAGTAGAAGAAATCATCGCAAGATCTACAGCATTTGTAGAAAAAATCTTATCAAGAACTACAACATTAGTAAAAGAAAGCTTATTAGTATTTGTAGTAACTTAGTGCTAATGTACTTGCATAGCCTTTTTTTCGTAGCATAAAAGAACATGAATTAAACATACGACCTTCTTGATAACAATAGTGACATGACTTTAAAATATTATAATAAACAACCTTTTGCACATAACCGATTTTGCCACCATACAAAAGAATTTCTCACTTAAGGAAATTAAGATCCACCTCAATTATATATTGAATTCTATGAAAACCATTAGATGTAGCTATGGTTTCAAAATGTTGTGTTGAGAGATGACTATATGTACCCCTAGGGCATATTGCCAATATGAACTCTCACAATACTATAAATGTATAGTATGTCATATTTGCATACCCATCAAAAATGAACCTTAGACTTGCAAATCACAAGGTGTATACTCTAAGCAACAAAGAAATGCCTCAATAACATCTATCATTTTTTTGAACCACAAGTACTAATCCTTAGCATTATGCATGGGGGTTAGAATTGTATAACTTAACATTACCTACCAAAATCAACCCAATAAGTTGGAGCTTCCAAATCAAGAGTATTGCCACTAGGCTAACACCTCATTGTTGCTCATTATTTTTAAAATAAAATTTAGAATATAAATTATTATATAAAATTTTGTAAAAGTGTAAGAATATCTTTCCTTTGTGAATGCTCATCATCTTAGCTTATTAATAAATTAACACAACCTAACAAGAGATGGTTTGATTAGTTATCTCATTATTTGACAAGTATAATGTAGGCAAAAGATTGTAATGTGAATGTGACTTGTGGTTTAGAAGTCACAAGTTCATTTTCATGCATATAAGTCATCTAACTCTAGTTCTAACAACACCTCATCCTCCAAAAAAATAATAAAAAGGTTCAATTCTAAAAGGTATGCTAATTTAACATACTATTATATTCTACTTAAGTTGTATAAAAGTTGATGAGTGGCGAGGTACCCCTACACTCAACCATATGAATACGAGTGTTTCATGCGCGATCTTGTCGAACTCCAAGGACTAAGTGCTTATGCGCCTTAATGGAACACTCAGGGTTAATCAATCGTTGTCTTCCCAAACTTACTTGTATTGTCACGGCTGTATGGTTAAGTAAGCTTGAGGTCTATGATTTTTATAGCTTTTACCTTTTGTATGTCTTCTACTAATAAGGGAGAGGGAGAGAAAACTAAGTAACTAACTTACATTAACTATTCATTAACTGGTTCCTAAATGTTCCTAACACCAGTATCTGTTCCCACTTGTTGTACACATCTTGAACCAGTGCAACACTGCTGGGATTACCAAACGCTAATCGTTATTGGGTTACCAAGCACCACACGCATGCTCAAAGCGGTCGTACTAAGTGTACTTAATTAAGAGGATCAAAGGTTGAGAGAAATATTAATTAACTAGGAAAGCATTAAAAATTCAACAATAATTAATTACTAATTAGTTTAATCTGTATGTTGCAAGATTTATCATAAGTTTGTCTTTATTACCTTACACAAATGTGTGCTCAGGTACAAATTGCTTAAATAAAGATCTGTTCACTTTTATGACTCCTACTACGAGCACACAGAAATTATTCTAACTCTAGAATGACTAAATTGCAAGAATCTAGCTAAGGGTCTAAGTTTAACTCCCTTGGAACAAAGGGCATCGCCTCTTATTTATAGAAGATGAGGCAGGACGCGATATTGTGTACACGATATCGTGTGGCGGATGCAATATTGTGGCTCATCATACCCCCATGACTGAATGAAAAATCATCCTTAAGTTCCTTACAAAATATTGGGAAGGTATGGGATTATTGACTTGAATGACAACTAATGGTGAATGGGGTGACATGTGAATAGATCAACATTACAATACATGGCAACATTAGTGTTCATGACCACAAGAGTGAACACTATACACATTTGACATCTAGCCTTATTTGACATCCCACTAGACGTGCCACCCTAGTCCAATTTTTTCAATTTTTCCTAACTCGTACACCTTGGGTAGTCACCAATGTTATATCTCTAGAATCTGTATCGGCCATATCAAAACTCAACTAATGGACCTTACACCAAAGCAAGGTATCAACTGTATTTGTGATTTACTTATCCTTGCTCATATGTGACTGTGTTGTGTGTGCAGATGGAAATCATACATCAATGGATTGAACCTGGAGGAAACACTCAGGATGGAATGGTGCTGGAATAGTTATGCAAGGGACAAAATTGATGGTCACTCATGGATGGACAACGGAAGGCACAATCTTGGCGTAGGCAGCAACACGTCTTCCCCTTTTTTCTCTCCCTCTCCTTGTTAGCAGAAGACATAAAAAAGACAAAAGCCATAAAAATCACATACCTCAAGCTTACTTAACCATACAACCATGACAATACAAGTAAGTTTTGGAAGACAATGATTGATTAACCCTGAGTGTTCCATTAAGGCGTGTAAGCACTTAGTCCTTGGAGTTCAACCAAATCATGTGTGAAACGCTCATATTCGTATGGTTGAGTGTAGGGGTACCTCATCACTCATCATTGGTGTCATTGTTAGGGACTTAGTTGTTTGTGTGCTGCGTAGAACATAGGAAATCATTCATATCGTTGGAACATTAGAACGAACCCTTAGGATTAATTGAGGAAGACAAGATAATGGTTCATTGCACACCGAATAAGACAAGCTGTCTTCTTATTCGCATAAGAGCACTTCACTACCTAGGACTACCATAAGAGGTAGTCGGTGGCATAATTCATGTAACCAAGATCCACCAGTTCCTCAATAGTTTCGTGTGGTATATACTCATCCCGATGAGTATGTACCCGATTTCACCTTTATCCTCCACCAAGATGAACAACTACGTTGGAGAGACTTGGAGGTAACATAGTGTTGCCTCTAGACCAATTAGTCCCCCACATGCTCCTTCGTGCTCTCACATGAATAGGCATGCCACTTTTATATGTGGAATACGTTGCATGCGATCATGACACAAGGGACTATCATCCCACAGAAGCGCAACGTCAAAGGGACTTGCAACAGGAGAGATACCATACATCTTTGAAGGGTAAATGGCCCCATAACGCTTCGTACATCTTGAGTGAAATTGAGGGTGGTGAACCTACTTAAATAGGTTTCCCACAAAATGATTTCCCCCTCCTAGCGATGGTCAGGAGATGGTGTATTAGAACCTTCACTCCACTGTTCACAACCCTGCTTCTGATACCCACGAACACGAAGTGTTCAATGAGGGAACACGAACACATGATAAGGGTGGACATTCTAATTATGATCATGATCAAGGCCGATACCACCAAAGAGAAGGTAGAAAACATCATCATGGTGATGGTTCTCCTTCTTCTTCACCTTCATTGTCATCTTCATCCTCTCTTTCAATGTCTGGATGCAGTCATAAGGAAACCAATCATGAGGATAAAGGAAAACAGAGTGAAAAACGTCGATGAGACAGTTGAGAACGAGGACGAGGGTACTCTAAGAAATCAAGGCATAGAAGAAGGGAGAGTAGGGAACCATGTAGACACCATGGATGCTAGGAACGAGATGATCACGAAGAACCCCTACTCGCAACTAGAAGCATGCTAGATATAACAGAGGCTATAAGAGTTCTAACAAGGCACCAAAAGGTTAGTAGGATCAAGAGGTTAGACATGAACAACATCCAACGATTTGAAGGAGGATACAACGCTTATCCTCAAAATCATTTACAAGCATTCCACAATGCATGTGCCTTGCAAAACATACAAAACAAGTGGCAAAAACTGAAGTTGTTCCCAAGGACACTAGTGAAAGAAGCTGAAAGCTGGTATCGGTCCTTAGAACCGAAATTCATTTGGAGGTGGAGTACAATGTTAGAACTGTTTAATGATAAGTACCAAACATACTCTAGAGTGTCTAACCTGCGAAAGCAAATCCAAGGATGGAAGCAAGGAAATCATGAACCCTTGGATGCTGCCATGGGCCGCTATTACGCACTGTTACAGCATTGCCCTGACCATGGTTATTCGCAGCTGGATCAACTACGCCATCTCGTGGATGGACGTAGGCATGAAACAAGGAGAACCCTTGGGACGTATGCCCAAGGAAGATTATCAAAGCTTAGATCTCATCAAATTCATAGATTTTTAGAGCAAATAACCAAGGAAGAAGGTGAGCTATGCAAGAGAGAAAGTGTGAAAAAGGGGAGTGAGATTTTGTGAGGAGGAAGAAGAGTCACCTTTCGAAGAGATGGTGAATAGGAAAAATTTTCCACTCCAAAAGTTAACAACAGAAGTATTGGCAAAGGTAGACCAAATGTGGGACTCCCTGGATAGTAGGTTTGAAACTATTATTAAAATTGTAGAGGAGTCTAGGGAGCGAGATAGTGACCATGACAAAAAGAAAAAGAGAGAAGTGGACAATGCACGTAACAAGGGTAAGGGAAAAATGGCCATCATAGAAGAGTTTGTGGATTCAGACATGGACAATGATGGTGGATGTGAGATATGCCAATATGACCATCCTAAGGGATGTTGCCCAGTGATCTCACATTTACAAGAGTCTAGGGTGTATGCACTCAACCCGTGACTTAATAAGTGGCAAGCACCCTAACGGTTACCTTATCCCCAAGAAAATTCAAGATAGTTCCACCAACCTTCAACATATTATCCAAGTGGAACTCCACCACAACCCATTAAGCAACATCAATAGTGGCAATACCCATAGTCATGGGGGATGCCACCACCAAGGCGACAATACCCCTACTGGTAACTAGACCCATATGGCTACTACATGTGGCATCCAATCTCTCCACGTGACTCTGTTAGTCACGTTGCACCACAACATCACTACCAAGCTCATGAGTATTATAGAACTCCTTCTCCTAGGGAAGATAACCCACAAACATATCATCCTTCAAATCCATTCGCAACTCTCACACCAATAGCTCCATTACCACCTACTCTAGCAATGCAAGGGGAACTCCCTACTCAACTACAGCAACGCAATGCCATGAGGGCTATGAATCCTCAACCCACTATTGGTTCTGACAATCGTATGAAGAAAAGACCTTTCTTCAGAACCAATAGTCCAACCAAGCCCTCATAACCACAAGCGGTTGAACCTCTAAACACCTCCCCATCAAATAAGGCTTTAGAGCTCCCTTCAAACCAAACACTGGGCTCAACACATAAGGTTATGTTAACACATGCCGTTACTAATTGGATTAAGGTTGGCCACCTTCCCAAGAAATTCTCTAATCCTGGAAGCCCCCTAATCTATCTCTAAATCGCTAAGAATGAGCCATGCAAAGCTTGGACTCAAGTTTTGGAGTCAACTTAATATCACAAGAGATGTACAAATTTTGGAACCTGCCTCCATTAAGAAAGAGCAATATTCTCCTAGAGCTGGCTGACCAGTCCATCACTGTTCCCTTTGGATTGGTGGAGGACATCGTTACCACTGTGTGTGGGTGGTTGTACCCAGCTGATTTCCTAGTGATACAAGTGAACAATGGTAAAGGGGACTTCCCAATAAGAATGGGAAGGGCATGGCTAAGTACTATAGATGCATGCCTAGGAATCTGTGATCTTTCCCTGGAAATATGTAAGATGAACACTTTTGGAAAGATTGAGAAGAAGAAGGTTCTATGCATCGCATATAGTGATACAGGGTGCAATTGCGTGCAAAGATCATGGGTTATGCAAAGTTTAGCATTGCCTGCATGCAACCAGTGTGCACAAGACATTAATATACAAAAGTGCCTGTATGCAGAAGCCACACAACAAGAAGACACCCAGTGGCTGATAGATGATCAAGAGAGCAACTCACTAGCGTGCATGGAACTAATTGAGGGAATAACTAGCGCTTACATCGAAAGCATAGATGCACCAGAGCAAGTCTGCTACCAACTTCCAAGCCTTAACCTTGAAAACATCAATTGGGGGAAGTTGGAAATTCCTAAAAAATTTAAGCAAGAACTCCTATATTTGAAACCATTTNGTAATAAACAAGTGGTCAAAAGCCTTTGCCTGGTCATATCCCGAATTAACTGGAATAGATCCTAGGATATGCCAGCATAGGATTTACACTGACCCCTTCATGAAACCTCAAAAACAACCGCAAAGGCGATTGAACCCAAAATTGAAGCAAGTAGTAAAAGAATAAATAGAACAGCTTCTTAAGGTTGGGTTCATATATCCCATTGCTGATAGCAAATGGGTTAGCCCTCTGGTAATTGTGCCTAAAAATGGAGGCAAATGGAGGGTGTGCATAGATTTTAGGTTGCTAAAAATGGCAACATTTAAGGATCACTTTCCATTGCCATTCGTTGACCAAGTCTTAGACACCATAGCAGGGCATTGCTATTATAGTTTTCTGGATGGCTATAGTGGATACAACCAAAATGGATAGCTCCAAAAGACCAAGCCAAGACAACATTCACCAGTCCTTGGGGAACGTTTGCATATAAAAAAATGCCATTTGGCTTGTGCAATGCTCCTACCACATTTCAGCGCCTAGTTTTAAGCATATTCCAACAGCAGATAGGGAATGGAGTAGAAGTCTTTATGGATAACTTCTCCACCCATGGAACAAGTTTTGATCAAGCCTTGGACCGATTAGAGCAAGTGCTGAAAAGATGCATAGAAACTAATTTAAGGCTCAATTGGCAAAAAAGCCATTTAATGGTCCAAGAAGGTGTAGTACTTGGGCATAAGGTTTCACATGTAGGAATAGAGGTAGACCCAGAGAAAATTAGGATCATCTAAGGAATCACCTGGCAACCAGAAACTATCAAAGACATTCAATCATTCCTTGGAAACACTGCCTACTATAGGAGATTCATTGAGAACTTCTCCAAGATTGCTAAACTATTGGTAGAGCTAACAAAGAAGGACGTACCATTTGAGTGGACCAGGGAATGTGAACAAGCATTCCAAACTCTGAAACAGAAGCTTGTAGAAACTCTCATTCTACATGCTCTTGACTGATCCAGACCATTCCATATAATGACTGATGCATCCAATTATGCTTTAAGACCCATACTTACACAATTAGATGACCAAAAACGTCCTTACTACATCCATTGTGCAAGTAGGAGTATCGCTGGTGCACAACTTAACTACACAACTACAGATAAAGAGTTAATGGTTGTAGTGTTTGCACTAGATAAGTTTAGGCACTATGTGTTAGGTTACAAAGTGTTCATCCACATGGATCATAGTGCAATCTAGTTCCTCATGAACAAGCCAATGGTTAGCCCTCGTATTATACAATTTTTGGTAATCCTACAGGAGTTCGATCTAACAATGGTTGATCGAAAAGGCACCGAGAACGTAGTTGCAGATCATTTATCTCGGTTGTGCTAGGATAGCAGAGAGGATAAATATGTAATGTCTGATCATTTTCCTGATGAAGCCCTCTTTGCCAGTGTAGTGAATAACCAACCCACGGAGATGAACTGGTATAGTAGCATTCTCACCTATTTGCTCACCCAATAAACACCACAGGAGTTGGAATTTAGGAAGAAACAACAGTTTCTTCACAGAGCCAAGTACTTCATGGAATTCAATGGACAACTTTACAAAGTGTGTCCTGATGGTTTGGTTCAATGGTGCATGCTTGAGGTAGACCAACTAAGAGTTCTCCAAGACGCTCATGAGGGCCCTTGTGGGGATCACTATGTAGGGAGATGAATGGCTATTACGATCATGTTTGCAGGATGTTACTGGCCAACATTATTTCGAGATGCCCATCAATTTGTCCGATCTTGTGAGCACTATCAATGTGATGGGGGAATGACTGCTAGAATGGAGGGCCCGCAACAATGGATTCAACTGTTAGAACCCTTTGACATTTGGGAAATAGATTTTATGGGGCCCATTACACCAATGTCTAGTGGAAAAGCTTACATTGTAGTTGCCGTAGACTATCTAATGAAATGGGTTGAAGCAGCTGCTGTTACAGACTGCACATCATCTACAACTATACGATTTGTGCAACAACAAATCGTAAATAGGTTTGGTGTGTCACGTGCACTTATTTCGAATAATCAAACACATTTCATAGGTGCAACTTTTCAGAAGTTAATGCAATGCTTAGGGGTTGAACATAAATTGACTACACCTTATCACCCCCAAGCTAACGGACAAGCTAAGGTCACCAACAAGGAGATCACTAAAATATTGACAAGGACAATTAGCAAGTATAGGCAAGATTGAAGCACTAAACTGAATGATGCTCTTTGGGCATACCACTCCACTTGGAAACTCCCTATAGGCTACTCTCTCTATGAGTTAGTATACGGAAAGCTTCCAACACTTCCAATTCAAACCGAGCTCCATACACTATCAATGGCTTGTGACCTCCACCTCAATCTTGATCTTAGATAGAAACAAAGGTTGGCAACTTTAAACATGCTAAACGAAAATTGATTAGCTGCCTTGTCATTAAATGAGTTGCACAAGGCATATAACAAGCAACATCATGACTTGAAGATTTGAAAGGTTAAGTATCAACTAGGAGATAAGGTTCTCTATTGGAACCCCACACATGTGCCACAATGCACAAAATTTCAAACACTGTGGGAAGGACCTTACATTATTCATACAACCTTTCCTTTAGGAGCCATGACCATATATAAACATTAGAGCCCTGATAAGAGATTGTTAGTCAATGTTCAATAGACCAAACCTTTCCATAAATTTAGAATGGTCAGTGCACATAATACCTTTGAGAAGGGATGACCCTGCTCACTATTTCAGATCTCCTCCTTCCAACTCATTCATGGGGGAGATGGCCACCTCTGCTAACCAATTGAGGCCCTCAGTTCTTTTTTAAGTTTTTGTTTTACATAATTTTGTTTAACTTTTCTTATTTTCATTCTACAACATCGTTTATACTTTTTCATTTCTTTGTGTGATTATTTGTTTTGTTTGCTTTTATTTTTATTTTGTTTTGTTTGTTCTTGTTTTTGTCTTTGTTTGTTTTGCTAGGTTCGTCACCTAATAAGTGCTCTTGATGGTGGTATGAACTATATTCTATTGATTGCTAATGTTTGGTTTTTACCTTTGAGTTATAATGTTGATACTAAGGTATGGTTCTTTTGGTATAACAGGTAATGAGTCCACGTCATCCATGCATTCATAAATTTCTATGGTCTCTCTTGGCTTGGAATTGTACGGTCTCTTTCTTAATAATAGAACTATTAATGAATTGGTGACTGAGCATTTCTCAAACTAAGGAAGGACTTAAGGACTGAAAAGGATGTGACTTTAAGGGGATTTGATGCATTTGTGTTGGCCATTCTCTTGGGTTCTTGGATGTTTTCTTCTTGAGTTTCCCTTACCATTTTGACATTGCTCCATTATCGGGAAGCTGAGCTAATAAAAATAAGTCTTTGCAAGGTGTGGTTCTCACGCAACATAAAAAAAAAAAAAAACAGTGAGAATTCAAAGCACACCCCTTAGACAAAATAATTATCTAGGCTACAAGCACTGGTTATGGAACTAAACAAACATGTTCCCTCTAACTAAGGCCCATTCTTGCTTCCTATTTTTCCCTTTCTCATTTCCTCAGAATGGTGATGACTCTTTGGCAGAAGCATTCCTGTTACTTCAAGTGGATGGATTGGCCAAGTGTATTAATGAAAATTCACTAGATGTGGATTGTTTGAGGCTGGATTTGGAATGAGATCTACTCAGTCACATTAACCATAAATACACAAGGGACTATACACCACCTTATTCTTGGGACTCCATTCCATTCTCTTCTTCCCATCATTCTTTCTCCATTTTTCACCTCATTTCCGGTTGTATCAATAATCTATATTTTGGTTGTTGCATTTTTTTCTCTTTGGTGAATTCTTGGGGTTAAGTCTTTAACTCTTGCTCCCAAATGACATTCAAAGAGCCTACGAATTTTTTGAATGTGGGTTTGTCAAGGTATAAAGGGCATGAGCCTGCTTTGGGGAGGACCCACTGGCATTCCTATTTGGTGCATCAATTAACTTCTTTCCCTTAAACATTCCCACACTCAACATTTGTTTTGTTCATTCCCATCTCTGACATCCATTTTATCGACGTTGCCGTTGTTTCTTTTTCTCCATCTTTATTATTCCTTATCTTTTTCCATTCTATCGTTACCAGAGGATCGGTCTTAGTCATGGGGGCCCTGGTTCAATTTTTTTAATTTTTCCTAAACCCTACACCTTGGTTAGTCACCAGTGTTATATCTCTAGAATTTGTATAAACCATATCACAACTCAGCCAATGGACCTTACACTGAAGCAAGGTATCAACTGTATTGTGATTTACTTATCCTTGCTCATATGTGATTGTGTTGTGTGTGTAGCTGGCAATCATATAGCAATGGATTGGACCTGGAACAGTTGTGCAAGGGACAAAATTAATGGTGCACTCATGGATGGACAACGGAAGGCAAAATCTTGGCATCGGCAGCAACACATCTTCTCCTTTTTTCTCTCCCTCTCCTTATTAGCAGAAGACATAAAAAAGACAAAAGCTATAAAAATCACATACCTCAAGCTTACTTAACCATAAAATTGTGACAATACAAGTAAGTTTTGGAAGACAACGATTGATTAACCCTAAGTGTTCCATTAAGGCACGTAAGCACTTAGTCCTTGGAGTTCGGTTGGATCATGCATGAAACGCTTATATTCGTATGGTTGAGTGTAGGGGTACCTTGCCACTCATCAAAAGTGTAGAGTTGGCTTTATGTCATGAGGTATATATAATCATTTCATAAGGATGGAGGTATTGGTACTCTGAAAGAATTGTATTATAGTCCAATTAAAGCTTTATAACTCAACATTGCCAACTAGAATTGAAGCCATGACTTGGACCTTTCAAATCAAGAGTCTTATCACTAGGCTAATATCTCATTGTTATATATATATATATATATAGGCATTTCATTTTTATTCAAATATCCCTAAGTTCTACTAAAGTATTATTAGGGTATATCTATTTATTAAGTAACCCTACCAATACAAGTCCCAAGCCCAAATGAGAAACTAAAGTTAGCATAAGGTTTGTACATCATTGTAAACCCATGTAAAACCTCATGGATGAGCTCTTTTTCAATTTGCAAATGTTAGGGCATTTCCCCAAGGTCTAGTTATTGTAGAAAATGAGCATGGACTTGTTAGGGCACCTAGAAATGATGAATAACATTAGCATCTAGATGTTGTGAAAAGTGTACAAGGCTCTCCACATCAAGGGTATATGTGGCTAAAGAAGCAAGTACAATAGTAGTAAAATGAAATGGAAAGATAGAGCATTAACACTTTAATAAACAAAGGTCTAGCTCTTCATACAGGCAAATGATGAAACAAAACTCATATAACTAAATCCATTTTGTTGGAACAAGGCTAGTATGAAAATGACAATGATGATGTAATTATTCAATTTTCATTCTAACACAAGCTATATGCCATAGGGGTACATATGATCATATAATTTGTTATGAATAAGACATTATTCATTTAGTTAGAGCATGTAATTTATGGTTTACAAGTGATGAGACGCGACATGCATTGAGCCGCGATATCGTGTCTTCCCCTGCGATATCGCGTACGTGATATCGCGGTCCGCTGCCATATCTATAAATAAGAGGCGGCACTCCCTTCATTTCCCAATCCTGGCTAGAAGTAGTGAAGCTCTGGTAGATTGATCACTCCAGAGTTA
>MNCI01016926.1:267633-321043 GCA_015680685.1 Gnetum montanum | reverse complement strand
GGAAGACAACGAACGATTAACCCCAAGTGTTTCTTGTGGTGTTAAGGCATTTAGTCTGCGGAGTTCGACCGGATCGCGCGTGCACGCTCGTATTCGTATGGTTGAGTGTAGGGGTACCTCGCCACTCATCAACAAGTTACATCTTCAATTCCAAGTATCAAATTGATTTGACATAATTACATTCTATTTAAGTTCTATGAAAGTATTATGTTAGCTATATGACATGGGGTGCATATAGTTAACTAATTTCAATTCCAAAACACATGCCTCCATCACTTTGTTATGGAGCCTAATCCATACACCCACCTAAAATTTTTTTTTGGTTTCAACAATCCCTAGCATGGGTTAATTAGGTTTTCTTGCAAAATCCCAAATCACCTTAAATTCGATCATTAATAATACTATTAACTCAAAATTAAAACTTATTTCAATAAGTGGGTTATAGCTAATTGTAAAAATTCTTGACATAAGATCAATTGTAATGGATAGTTATGGCATTATTTTCCATTGGGTCTTTCTATCTTACAAAAGTTGGTGTTTTGTCAAAGCTTTCTATTACTATCTCAAATTCTTTTTGCTATTTTAAGTTAGACATAGATATTAAAAGTGAAGCAAATGTTGTTAGAATTAACCTCATATTCCCCACTAATAATTAATTTTCCTTTCTTCATTTTCAAAGCATTAATTATAGGGTTGTATGTTTAGCCTTAAAATTGAAAAGTTTTTTTTTCTATGTTGTTTTTGATGCTTTCTACTTAATATTCAATATGTGATATACTTTGAATTTTTTTTGCTTATTATTAATATAATTTTAGGGTTCGACATCATCCTTAAATCTAATCATTAAACTTATAACTAATAAGCTTTTTAAAATCTTATAATTTATTACTTATAACAATAAGGTGTTAGCATAGTAGTAAGACTCTTAATTTGAAGCTCCAAGTCATTGGTTTGATTATGATGAGCAATGAAAAGTTATAAAGTTTTAATGGGATTATATATCTTGGAGTGTACATGTATTATAATTATTTCAGAGTTCCAACACCCCTACCCCACTTCCTAAGACTTATAGAAAATTTAAATTTAAAAACTATAATCACCATCCAACATAAGCTAATCCTATAAATAGTTCTAAGGCATACGGTTTAACCTAAAGTGAGGCACATAATTTGATGTTGCTCAACATGTTTAAAAACTAAAGTAAAATATAAAAATCAAGTAATTAAACTAGTAAACAAAAGACAAGTCCTAATCTAATCTAAGGGTGATAAGCATCTATTCCCAATTTTTCACACATGTCCTAGGCTTGTGTAACAATTGTTGGGATTACCAAACAACAATATGCTACTAGGTGCACCAAGCAATATCACCACTGGGTTACCAAACAATTACACATTAAGCTTGATATTGGTTGTACTTATTCTACCAAATTGCTAGTACTCATGAAAATGTAAACATTAATCTATATTACATAACAAAGTAAATAACATAGAAAAGTAAATTTTATTCTAAGGAAAAATGTTGTAATGGATTAAAATGATCTTGATCTTATTGCTATCATAAAATTATGCCTAGGAACAATGCTACTCAAATAATACTTTGTACAATCACTTCAAATCTATATTGCAGATACTCAATGATTGTTACTAAATTCATAAAATAAAACTACAATAGTCTAGCTACTATGGTGACTAGAAGATGCATTTAATATAGTAGGTGGACAAGTATTTATGGCTGATACTAATGCTAAATACATTCCATTTGCAACATCTCATGAAAGCATATGATATTACAAATGCAATGCGACATTGTAGTTACAATGTCACATCTAAAGTAAATACTATTTATCATATCACCACAATTGACTAAAAAATTGTCCTCAAGCCAAAAAAATTTGGAATAGAATTTATTACAAATTTGTGAAGGTGACTTCAATTGACTGAATAAATAATTAATTGAGTGTCACATTATAAAATTTATTTGAGTGATCTTAAAAAAATGATAAAATAATTTGGATAGACATAAAAAATTTAACATTTTAATGTTGAATGCTTATTTTGGGGACTTTGAACTAAGCCAAAAATAGTTTGTGTTTAATGTTGAATCCTTTGACTTTCTTCTTTAGCTCCCAATAATATGCCATTTTGTCAAGTCCTCTACAACATCTCGTTGCCTAGTATAATGAGTTCTAAGGTCTACCAACTCCGTGTTTGCTATTTGAAACTTCTTCTTTATGTAATCATGTAGTTTTCTTTCATGTTCAAACAGTATGAATGCGGTGGTAGCTTACTTTTCTACTTTATTTCTTAGATGACCAACTATTAAGATAGTAAGATTAGCATACATTGGGTTAGCTAGCTTAATGTAATGTATCATTTCCTCAATTTGCAATTCCTAAACTTTGATTTTAGCTTAATAGACTATAGTAATTTTATTAAGAATGCATTTTGATGGAGTGTTAGAGGACTATTGCATAGTATTTAGTTGGACCTTAGCTACCATGATCTCCTTCTCACTGATCTCCTTTTTGAGGCCTACCTATATTCTGTAGTACCTCTTTAAGATGTTCTACTTTATGGCATCATTTCTCTAAGCTCTACTTTCTATTATAGGCCTTTTTTTATAATGTTCTAAACTATACCATTGAGAGATTACCATTTTCATGATCTAATATTTAAATTTCCAAGTCTACTTTCATAAACTACTTCTAAAGATAACTCAAGTGTGTTTCTAACTATTCTTTCTCTTTTGCCACTTGTGTCAAACTTTGGTTCTTCATTGTCAAATTCTTGTTTATCTCCTCTAGCATAGTGATGATCTTTTTATAATTCATGTAATTTGGAATTAGCTATAGATGTATTTCATGTGGTTTTTTCCCATTCAATTTCAAGTTGATGTTGCTTGGCCTTTAGGTGGTCAATTTTGTTAGTTCAAAAAGAACCAAGAAAATCAAGAGTAATAAATTGTATGAGATCTTAAATCTGATCATAGGGTTATGCTATCTCATCTTGCAGTTTCTAAACTTTCAACTTTGCATCTTGAAGTCAGGTTTTGATCACTACTAGCTTTCCCTTAAAATTAGATTATATTGCACTATTGTAATATCTGCAAGGATTTCAAAGATGTCTTGAATCATTTGTCCTATGTGTAGGAGTCTTTCAAGAACATCTTCATGTTTCTTTACTGACATTATCCCTTTTTCTCTTCTTTTAGCATCTATAAATACTTGAATGTCCTAAACCCTAATGAAGTTTGGGCTAATATGATTTATTAGAACCTCTACAGGAACTTGTTAGCCTTCACAAGGCATAATGACAATGATGGCCCCATTGCTTGATGCTAAGATGACTTGAAATATAGTTGTATTCCTAGAGATCTAGGTTGTCCAGCCATCCCTTATTACATTTACCAAAATTATTCATAGATGAGATTCATAGAGACTTTAGGTTCATCTATTATCATATTGAATATATATTGAAAGTCTTCTGTCCTCTACATCATAGCTTATGATAACTACTATAGGTAACTTATTTTTAGATGGTATACTTTAAGATCTATTTTAGGAACTTGAGTGTTTATTCTAACAATTCTTGTTGTGAGAATCATGATTATTGCAATTGAAGTTATGTTTGATGCTAATGTATTGGTTTGTGATGCTTCTATACTTGGAAGAGTCTTTAGCTGGTTCTTTATTACTGATACAAGTTTTATCATTTTAGTATAAGATGCATTTTGTTCTTTCTTGACAGTACCATATATATAACTAGCTATTCAAGCCCACTTAAAAAGTTTTTAAATCAAATAAGAAAATGATAATGTGTCTTGCCTAACTCATTTTCTTAACATCTTCTTTCTATTTCTAAGAAAAGGAGATGATCCAAATTTGCTTGATATTTCCCATCCAAAATTTCTCTCTCTCTTTTTGCATAGGTAGACATCTTATTTAAGTGCTTGGTAGGGTAAATATGATAGGTTGCTATCTTGAAATATATCTTTTTAGTGAATAGTAGGGAACCAAACTTCTTTTTTTCATCTCCATAGGCTCTTTTCATATAGATTTCTTGGCTTAGTATTAGAATGGATTGAGATCACAAAAAATTCTATTCTACTATTGTGAAGTGGTATCACAAGAGTAATTACAGCGACAACATAGAAAACAAAGGTTTCTTCAATCTTTACAGTTGAATTGACTTATTAATTGTGCCAAATTTGGTAGGTTTCATTGAGAAATCATTTGTATTACTTAAAAGTATGGACTAGAATAGAGAAGCCCATAGTTTCTCACAACCTTTATATGGAGAAAACTTTGAGAAAGGTTTGACATTTAGCTTGGTTAGTATGATGGTCATCACTATATTGTTCTTAAACATCTAGACACACTCATCAAAGAGTGTGATCTTTTCTCCCTATTCATGTGCAAGTAATATTATTTCTTCCTCTGCATATTTCTATGTTTGCGGTGTGGGTTGATGTATAAATTAAGAATATACTTTTTATTCTTCTAGTTCTTGCCCACTAGCTCATGATTTTTGTGGTTGGTGTCTCCCATGTTCTCATCCTTAGTCATGTTCTCTCTAGGATGGGAATATTCTTTAGCTTTAGGAACACATTTTAGTACTATTTGTAGTCACTAAGGATATTTTGTTAGTTTTCAAAAATTTTCTATAATGATTTTAACCCTTTCATAATTCTTTTGTTTTGAATGAAAATTGTATAATATGACATTAATGGTACAAAGGTGATTGCAAAATATTGTTCACTATGCTCTAAGATATTACACCCTAAAATTTAACTTAAGCATTTTCATGATTAAATTATACAAATATTAATACTTAGAGCATGTGCTATCATAATGCTTATTAGTTAAGAAAGAATTAACCATAAGCATTATAAAACTTAAACAAAAAAGTGCATAGTATAACCAAAAAATCCACATCGGAATGCTTATATAATAAATTCTATAAATTATAAATAAAATCTTAATAAGTCATGACATAATTTATGATCTTAAAAGAAATTAATAATAACATCCATCATTACATCAATCTCAGTACATCATATCCTTCAATACATGAATCTTGAAAGAAATTATAACTAAAAATAAAACGAAGAGAATCCTTCGATCATCCTTCAATAACCATCAAGCTCCTGGCTCTTACCACTTGAATCTTCATACAAACATACAAGAAGTGATAAAAACCTTCTACTAGAGCTAACCACCTTGGTGCACCTAGAAAATGCTGTAGGATTGGATTACATGCTACACATAAAAGTGCCATCTCAAGATCCATAAGATAAGAGCTCATAATCAATATAAAAATCATGATATCACATAGATTGTTAAGGAAATAATTGATCAAGACTTCTCTAGAAATTGACCATTCTCAAGGAGTAGTTGATTCACAAAGATCTCATCTATCTTGGATGTTTTTAGTAACCCTCCTTAAGAATTAATTGATTAAGCATCATATTGCCTTGGATGAAATTGATTCTAGAAACAATCCTTATGATTTTTCTATTCATATCAATTTGAATCAAGAAACCAAAGCATCAACCATGTGGACAATCACAAACAATGTGAGTAGGTGCTTTTGGTAATCAATCCCACCATAATGCTTCTTCATTGTTACAGCCAATGCAAAAGCATAGATGACATGGGTCAAGTATGATAGCCAACCCTACCCTTACCTACCTATTAATACATAGAATAGACAACTTAAGGTTCAATCATATATGATATGGATCAAGTATTAGAGATCAACCTAAACTCCTTATAATGCCTACTTATGGATCCCAACAAAATCCATAATTAGGAGGTTAAAATACTGGATAATACCTAAATCAAGATACCATAGATTATGGATAGTTTATAGAGTATAAAAAAGACATAAAATGGATGATAATTAGAAATCACATGTTGATCATAAATTAAACATGACTTTTGGTCTATCATAGGAAGTAAACAATGACTCATTGTTAAGTTGTGATGAAAAACATAATGCTATCATAAACTAGGATACTCATCACTGACCATTTCAACTTAATCACAACTCATGATGATATCATGGTCTAGATCACAACCTGACCATAGATTTTCATAACACAACTCAAGAAATGCATGCCTCAACTTGGGTTTTAGGTTCCTGTAAAATCATGACTCATGGTCTTAGTTAAGATCTTCACCATAAGTCATGGTAAGCATCCCACAAGTCATGGTAATCAAAATTGCTAGCACAGGCATGTCAGCAAGCATAACAAAAAACAAAGATTACCACATAAGTGAAAAAAGTATTATAAATATAATTAAAGTTGAGATTACATCATCATAAAGAATAAATAAAAATGGAACCATAATTAATAAGATATAATAAATCGATGTACAACAAGGCATTATAACTTAGAACTAGTTTCTCTACCTTGACAAGTTTAGTAGACATGTAACAAACAAGATTAGATCTATAGAACCACTTGTTGTACCCAATTTTTTGGCTTAAAAATAAGTAAGATCATTGTGATTTAAACATTCATTCATATAACTTTGAACATCAAAAAGTCCTCAAAAATAATGTCAAAGGGTACATTTTCAACTCTTGAAGGCCTTTGGAAACCATTACAACTGATAAGCCAAGAAAAATTCAATGCTAGATTACTTTAATAATTAACTTTGTTGCATAAATTGTCACTTCGTCTATGACTAACTTGCAAGTTGTATCCATGGAGGAATGGTTCAAAGTCAAAACATCATCAAGACATAAAATAATTAGAATTGAATCTAATCAAATTCCACACAGATGAGTCGCATTGTTGGGTACATTAATGGGATGCCATCAACGCGACCTCATTGATGGGATCTCATTGACGTGATTTCATTGATGCAGGGTTTGACCCATTTATGTGTACCCATCGACGAGGCAGCATGTTTCACTTATAAATGTGCACCTACCCACCACATTTATAGCATAAATTTTCATAGTTGTAGCAAAGCTCTTGTAGTTTTTTTACTTGAAAGTTAAAATATTTTTTGAGTGCCCATAGTAGGAGTCAAAGAGTGTATAGATATTTATTCAAGCATTTTTATACTTGAACACTTTAATGTGGATGGAAATAAAGATGAGCATTTTTGATAAATCTTATAGCACTTGGATTAGATTAATTGTTTCCTTATGCATTTAATATTCAAGAAATTTACTTAATGTTTTTAAGTAATTAATTAATTAATAGAAATTAAATAGTAAACATAAGTACAACCACTTCGAGCATATGTTTAATGCTTAGTAATCCCAGTAAAGTTTAACATTTGGTAACCTAGTAGCATTATATGTGTTCAAGATGTGTACGACAAGTGGGAATGGATGCTTATGTTAGGGTTAGTTAAGTGTTAGCAAGTTGTTAGATTAATTTACTAATTAAATACTTTATTCTTTATTCTTGATTCTTAGGTGACTTAGAACCTAAAAAATAAAATGCTAAAAATCATATACCTCAGTTACATTTAACCATACCCTTGAACTTCACAAGTGGAATTGGGAAGACATTGATTGCAATAGTTAGTTTCACCTCCTAGAATCTAGTGTACTTAGAGAACTAAAGTCTATGGAATTAAACCAGATCACTAAGTGAATGTTAGTGATTCATATGGTTGGGCATAGGGTATACTCACTGCTCATCATTGGTGCCATTATCAGGGACTTTAGTTTGATACATGCACTATCTAAAACTCTGAAAAAATTATTCAACATTGTTGGATCAAAACTTAACATTGTAATCATTTTAACTAATAATAATTGTAAAAATCACATTGATTTTTTCTTTTAATCCAAAATGTCTTGTTTTCATAGGGATGATTCTCCACCAAAATTCAAGCACACATCCAATCAAAGGAATGAACGATCAAATTAGCCAATGCTTGAACAATGTCGAGTGGTATATACTCATCCTGATGAGTATGTTCCTAACTTCATCTTCTTCCTACATCAAGATGAATCGATGTGGTGGAGGGACATGATGGACAACATTGTGTTGCTACCTCATCGATTAGTTCCTGCAATACTCAAACAAACTTTATGAGATTGCGCATCCAGGGACTCCATGTTGAGTACGTTGTGTAGGATCATGACTCTAGGGATTACCATCCCACTGAAGCACCATGTAAAATCAATTGACAACAAGAAAAGTGCTATGAAGCTGCAAAGGGAAAATGGTTTAATAACCCCTTATTCTTGCTAGGCCAAAAATACAGTGAGGATCCCTTCTCTGAGAGTTCTCATTTCACTAACTCTTCTCCCCTTGGTTTTGATGAAGGGGGCTTGAACTAGCACTTAAAGTCCACTGTGAACAATCTTGGTTTAGGTAAGAATGGGTCTCATGATCATGGGGGATCCAAAGACATGAGTCATGGCAGGGACAAAAACAGGCATCATGATGATGATCATGGTTGTGACCATCGAAGAGGGGATGGAAGGTACCATGGTGCTAGTCCTCCTTCCTATTCACCTTTTTCATTCTCTTCTTCCTCCTTTAGCTTTGAACGAAGCTACAAAAGATGTGACCATGATGGAGGTGACTGGTGGGATAAGGATGATCGTAGGACCCACTAGACTAGTCAAGATTAGGGGCATGGGAATTCAAGGGAGGCATGCCATCACAAGAGAAGGAAGAATAGAGGACATCATAGGCATCATGCCCATTGCAGAGGTCATGGCTATGATGAGCCTTTTCTTGCAACTTAAAATATGCTAAATATCATACAGGCAATGTGATGAGTGGTGAGGTACCCCTACACTCAACCATTTGAATATGAGTGTTGATGCACGATCTGGTTGAACTCCATAGATGGGCTAGTTGTGGTATCTAGATAGTCGCACGTTGAATGTAGTTCACTATCTTTTCACCTAGACTAGTATTTGCTTTGTCACATATGGTTTAGTCCAGAGTGAGGTGTATGATGTGGTCCTAACTAGTGCTACTCCTAGAGGCAATGGAAAATAACTTGTTTAAGCTAATAAGGGATGAGAGAAGAGAATCTAAGCTAGCCTAAGTGTGATGAGAATCCATCCTTAATCATCTATACAATCTTGGACCTTGTGTACTACTACTGGGATTTACAAGTGCATTTCCTAAGTACGCTATTGGGATACCAAGTAGTCACACTTAAATGCTTGTGATTGAGTTGTACTCATTCCATGTTTAATAATAGGGATAGGAAATGAAGGTAGAAAAATATTAATTAAGAAAGCAATAAATAACAATAATAGTAAGTAATTAAAACTAAGTGAATGCTGCAATGATGAAGTAATCTCGATCTTTATTACTAGTCATGTGCATGTCCAAGTACGTCAAACTTGAATAAAGGTTCTATACAATTACAATCATCACACTGTAGGGACGCATTGGGAAAAGGGTTGAGATTAACTAAAAAATAACAAAAAGACTCTGCTCTAACACTAACTTTTCCTATCACTCTCCTATGCACCCAATTGTGTATTTATAGGCTCACATAGGAACCATGATATCATATATATGATATCGCTAGTGAGGCCGTGATATCGCATACTTGATATCGAAGGTCCAATATCGGAGCCTGACAAATCATGGTTCATCATATCCCCACAACTGAATGAAAACTCGTCCTTGAGTTGAAAAAAATGAGAACACGCCCCATTGATTACATAGTGGATAGGTATGGGATTATTGACTGACTAGGAATTTATTCATGCTGCAATGGAGAATTGAACACAACAAAATTAGGACACAGACATAGAATTACAAAAGGACAAAATTTGTGGAACTCATGGGGTTCTTGGTGGTGGTGGCTCCTCCATGGGTGCCTTTCCTTTGTCCTATGCACCAGGCTGCTAAGATTGATATTGTTGAAGAAGTGCTTGACATTTCTCCTCTTCTATTCAAGGATTATGAGCTGTCCATGCGATGTTCTAATGTTTGATGGATTCAGCACTTCCCATGGACATGGTAGCTGCAGGAACACTTGATTAGCCTTAACATGCCATGCCACAAATAGCTGTCATTCCTCTTCATAGGCTCGGGCCCTGACCTCTCCACCTTTTGCTTGGCTAGATTGTGCAGTGACAGGAGTTCCCTGATGGATGCTAAATGATTGTGCCTCCTACTTTTCATGTTCTGCATGAGGTCCTTGGCCTTTGCCTCCCCCTGGGCATTCATTTGCACCTTGAGAAGGTCCTCCTTGTTGTCCTCTTTTAGGGGCCATCTATAATCACACAAAGATTAATTATTAGTAAGGTTATTGAAAGAAGTTCAATTATTTCATACCTTACTGATTGCCTTTAATAAATGTTGAATTCTTTGCTTAGTGTGATTTTAGAGTTAGAAAATTTTTTTCAAGGAAGTTGCCCTAAAAGTTTAATGTTGGACCTAATTTGTTTAGGTGATAAATAAAAGGACATGTAATGGTTCTAAGGAACATTTGATAAAATGATGACAAAGGAAAGAATAGATTTGGCAATAAAATACTTGGAGGGTATATAAAATGATGTGTGATGATGTGTAATGAGTGCAAATTACAAAGGTTATGCAAGTGGGTCTTCCCCAAAGTAGGTTCCTACCTATGATGCCCTTATGTAACCACACTTGAAAATGTCTGTAGGCACTAAAAGGGTTAAATGTAATCCACACCAATTCCACAAAACACACACATGTAAATACCACTATGATGAGGTATGAATTCAATGCTACACAAGACATGAGTCATAAATACATGAACAGTGAGATGAGATGAATTGTAGAAGGGATTGTAGAGATTGGGACATGAGGTAACCAACCCAGGGCACACTGAATCCTGAGTGTAGGGCATGGTTAATGTGTCATTAGCCTGTTGCTCCAAAATCAAGACCAAGTCCATTCTTCTGATTAGTAACATCGCATTATTTTATCCCATGATGGACAACCATAAGAGTACCATGACAACAAGGTGTACGATCATTTGGCATTTCGTTCAAGGGAGGATTGATTTGGAATTTCTTTGTGGTACTTTTATCTTGATCTTTTTTTTCAATGCTTAATCTAGAGAAGCTGCCTACCTTTAGGCATGGGTGCATGTCTTTCTAGTGGAACCCCCCTAGAATAGCATTGGGTTTCTTTATTGTGTGCCTTTATTACTCGTACTCCCATTTTTCATTAGATCTAAAAGGATCTTAGTACAACTAGGTTGCATGATAACTTTGACAAATGTCACCAAGTAGAATCCACAAGTCCCCTTGATGTCACACCCTGGCCATTCCCTCTTAGTCCATCATTTTTTACTCTAGGCATAATGAGCACAAAATTACTTTTAAGTTTTCATGATGACAAGAATATCATCATACCCAAAGTAGAACCTCTTATTAATAGGATGGTTGGGTGAATGTGGTGGGCTTGCTATCCAAATAATTAGCCACTGAGACTTGATAGCATGGAAAAACACCTCAACCAATGAGTCACATGAGTGTTTTATTCATAGATGAGATTACTCATAAAAAGATAAAAAGACAAAACAATAAATAAAAAGCTAAAACAACAAATAAAAAGATAAAACAATAAATTGAAAGATGAAAAACTGGAAAACAAAAAATTGTAAAATTAAAAAAAAGGAAAAACATTTATTAATTCTGTTTGTTAGAATGGGGGATATCCCCCATAGCTAAACTTTTGATCATAGTGAGAATTAATAAATGGAATTGTTGGATCCATGCATTTTGGAAATATTGGAGTACAGTCATATCCAAACCACTGGGTATCCTTTGATGTGGTTATTGGAATGTACCCAATTTAGGGTTCACACACTTGATTAAAGTAGGCATAATGGGGAAAATTATGAGATGTAGTCATGTCATAAGGAGTTGACCCACTACAGCACCCATGACCGTAAGTTGGTATGTAAGGATCAATATGTCTCCCTACATGGTTATATTCATTGGGCCACATGGTTGTTGAAGTGTTGATTGGTGGCCTTGATAAGGTAATAGGAGGCATTGTGTTTGAGGAGAAGGATGCACCACAATGTTGAGCTTGTGCTGAGTGGAAGGATGCAGTGGTCCCAGAATTGTGTAGTCCCTTCCTATGGTCATGTCTAAAGAAAGGACACTTCTGGTTTTGTGGAGGACCTCCACTGTTGTTGATGGTAGCAACGCAAGTGATGTTTGTCGGTTGGTGCTATGGTGCAAAACCTTCTAAAACAACTGGTGGCAATGTAGAAGGAGGTGAAGGATGAGAATATTAAGGTTGAGGAGGAGCATAAGGTACATGAGGTGGTGGTCTTGTTGGAGAGGATATGGGTTGATAGTATTTAGGATAATGATAACAATGTGGTGAGATAGAGGATGTTGACTCGATTGGGGAAATAGGATGCTAAACCTGATAAGCGCTTGGGTTTGAATGATATGAAGGGTGTGACCAGTTTGAGGGTGGCCTCCCCCATGACTGGGATCTTTGCCACTATGATTGAACATAGTATTTTTGTATGAACTCTGGATGTAACATTCTTTCCCAATGCTCATGTAAATGTGACAAGATTGGACATTGACCTTTGGAGTGATCGTACAGGTAAATGTTACACTAATATTCATGATTAGTAGTTGAGTTCTTATTCTCTTCAACCCTTCTTTCTAATTGTCTAAGGGTGTCCTATCCTGCTTCTTGGTTCGTCATGGTTCTACCTCTAATAGTGTTGGCATATTCTTCACATTTTTCATGTATCCATTTTGTCATCTTATTGATGTTTGCCTCAATTTCATCTAGTGATTGTTGTACTAGCAAAGATGATTCCACCTCCTTGAGATGAGTTGATTTCTCCTCTTCATGATTATGGACCTTGGTTAAATTGAGATTTTGGTCCCGTTGAGATTTTTCAACATTCTCCCATTTAGCCATTTCTCCTTCTTCCTTTGCTACCCACTTGATAAGCTTTGAAATTGGTGGGTTCATAGCTTGTATAGTTGACCCAGGGCATACATCCCTAGGGTCTCCCTTGTCTCATTATGAAGCCCATCTATGATGTGGTACATTAGCCTTTCCTTGGAGAATCCATGGCCTGGGCAGTTGTTTAACAATGCATAATATCTTTCTAAGGCCATGCTGAAGGGTTCATGTTGCACTTGTTTCCATTCTTTGATTTGTCTCCTCAAGGCTGACACTCTTACATAGGTTTGATATCTTTCATTGCAGAGTTCTACCATTGTTGGCCAACATCGAATTAATTTAGGTCTTAACGACCTGTAACATACTTTTGCATGGCCAACGAGTGTCGTAGGAAAGAGCTTAAGTTTTTTCCATTCATTATCAATATTATTCCATACACAGGCATTATGGAAGGCTTGTAAATGATGTTTCAGATCTAAATCATAGCCTTCTAAAAACTTGGAAAAGTTGTTTAAATCAAGCCTGGGTAAACAACTTTCCTTACGATGCCTGTGGGATATTGGAATAGCCTCTTGTATATGCATTAGGCTCTTAGGGGCCAACAGGGGTTCATTGTCATTGGGTAGGTTATGAATTTGTAAGTTGGGATGATGTTGTCTTTGTTTATGTACATAGGAGACCCCTACATCAAATTGAGTACTCCAAACTTTGTCTTTATCATCATATAATTTGTTGGTTCTCCAATGAATTGCCTTACAAGTTGTTGCGTTGTCATAGTCTTGTGAGAGAGACATTGTTGTGAACTGTGTGTGACTTAATCGAAATTAATTTATTTTCTAAGAGATATATTGTGAATACTTTGTTATAGTGATATTGTAGGATATAACTAATTTAAATAACTAGCATTGTCCCCGGCAACAACAGCAATGATGAGTGGTGAGGTACCCCTACACTCAACCATACGAATACAAGCATTCACACATGATCTAGTCGAACTCCGCAGATGGGCTAGTTGTGGTATCTAGATAGTTACACATTGATCGTAGTTTGTTGTCTTCCCACCTAGACTAGTATTTGCTTTGTCACGTATGGTTTAGTCTAGAGTGAGGTGTATGATGTGGTCCTAACTAGTGCTACTCCTAGAGGTAATGGAAAATAACTTGTTTAAGCTAATAGGGGATGAGAGAAGAGAATCTAAGCTAGCCTAAGTGCAATGAGCATCTGTCCTTAATCATTTTTACACATCTTGGACCTCATGTACTACTACTAGGATTACCAAGCGCATGTCCTAGGTACACTACTGGGATACCAAGTATTCACACTTAAATGCTCGTGATTAAGTTGTACTCATTCCATGTTTAATAACAGGGATAGGAAATGAGTGTAGAGAAATATTAATTAAGAAATAAATAAATAAAAATGACATTAAGTAATTAAAACTAAGTAAATGCTACAATGATGAAGTAATCTTGATCTTTATTGCTGATCATGTGCGTGTCCAAGTACGTCACACTCAAATAAAGGTTCTGTACAATTACAATCATCACACTACAAGCATGCATTGGGGAAAGGGTTGAGATGAACTAAAAAATGACAAAAATACTCTACTCTAATACTAACTTTTCCTATCACTCCTCATGCGCCCAATTGTGTATTTATAGGCTCACACAAGAACCATGATATCGTGTATCCGATATTGCTAGTAATGCTGCGATATTGCGTACCTGATATCGATGGTCTGATATCAAAGCCTAAAAAATCATGGTTCATCACAATGAGAATTCCAACAAGGCATGAAAAGATAGCAGAATAAAGTGATTGGATATGAACAATATCCCTAAGTTCGAAGGGGAATAAAACTCAGATCCGCAAAACCATCTACAAGCCTTTCATGATGCCTATGCCTCACAGAATGTGGAAAATGAATGATAGAAATTAAAACTATTCCCAAGGACACTCATAAAAAAGGCTAAAAGTTAGCACTAGTCCTTGGAGCCAAAATCAATCCATAGATGGAGTACAATGCTTGAGCTATTCAATGACAAGTACCAAATGTACTACCGAGTGATCAACCGGAGAAAGCAGATCCAAGGTTGTAGACAAGGAATACATGAACACTTAGATGTATCCATGGGTAGGTATTATTCTCTTTTACACTGATATCCTAGCCATGATTATTCTCAAAGGGAGCAACTTCACCATATCATAGATGGGCTTCACTAAAGAACGAGGAGAACTCTTGGGGTCTATGCCCAAGCAAGATTGTAAAAACATAGAGTCCATTAGATCCAAAGGCTGATGGAGTAGGTTGCTAAAGAAGAAGGAGAGATAAGAAAGAGAGAAAGTGCAGAGGAGTACAACTAGTACCCTTCCATTAGAAAAAGGAAAGTTTGGTTTTGTGATAATGAGGAGGAAACACCACTTGATGAGGTGGTGCAATGAAAGATCTTGCCAATCCAAAAGTTTGTTTTAGAAATTTTAGATAAGATAGATAAAATGTGGAACTCTTTCGATGAAAAGTTCCAAACCACTCTAAAAATAGTAGAGGCATCTAAAGAGCAAACTAGTAATCATGATCGTAGAAGAAGTTGAACATGCCCACTAAGGGGATAAGGGCAAGGTTGCTGTAGTAGAGGAGGTTGTGGAGTCCAAATCAGATGATGATGATGGATGTGACATCTGCCAATAGGAACATCCTAAGGGATGTTACCCCATTGTATCACACTTGCAAGAGTCTGGGATGCATGCTCTAAATCCTAGATTGGCTAGAAGGTAAGCACCTAGAAGGTTGCCTTATCCTAAAGGCAACCCAAGGCAGTCCCACCAACAACAAGCCTATTATCCAAGTGGAGCTCCAGCACAACCTTTTGAGCAGTACCATCAGTGGTAGTATTTATAATCATGGGGGATGCCATTGCCAAGGTAGCAGTACCCTTATAGACAACTTGATCCATATGGGCACTATGTTCAGCAATCCATTTCACCACATGACTCTTCCAATCACACCTCATTCCAACATTAATACTACCCTTCTAAGTACTACAAAGCTCAATCTCCATCTCCAAGAGGGGGATCTCCATATCCTTATCACCCTTCTCATCCTTCTGCACATGTCTCTTTGTCCTTAACCCAATTACCACCTATTCCATCCATGCAGGGTGAAACTCTAGCACAACTGTAGCAACATAATGCCTTTAGGGCTATTAATTTACAGTTGGATTCTTAGCTAAGTGGTTCAAAAACTAGATCATGAAAAAGACCATTCTTCTAAACCAAAAATTATGGAAAGCCCTCATAGACTCATGCAGCTGATAACTCTACTTCTCCCTCATCCTCTACCTCCAATTTGTTTGAGTCCCCTTCAAACCAAACACCTCCTAACATGCATACCATCATGTTAATCCATGTAATAACTAATTGGATAAAGGCTAGCCACCTTTGTAGGAAAAGATCTGATCTTGGAAGTCCCTTAATCTATTTGCAAATCACTAGGAATGAGCTATGCAAGGCTCTTCTTAATTTAGGTTCTAGTGTTAATTTAATTTCTCATGAGATGCACAAAGCTTGGAACCTGCCTCCACTCAAGAAGAGTAACATCTATTTTGAGTTGGTAGATAAGTCCATCACTATTCCTTTGGGATTGGTGGAGGATATTGTGATCATCGTCTATGATTAGTCCTATCCTTCTAATTTCCTAGTGATCTGAGTTGGAAATTGCAAGGAAAAATTCCCAATCATCATGGGAAGGGCTTGGCTAAGTACCATTGATGCATGGTTGGGCATCAAAGACCTTTCCTTGAAGATTTCTAAGGAAAATGCATTTGGAAAAATTAGGAAGAAGAGAGTTCCATGCATTACATATAGTGATATAGGGTGCAATTGTGTGAAAAAATTATGAACCATCAAAATTACATCAATCACAACATGCAAACAATGTGCATATGAGATAGACATTCAAAGGTACATGTACATAGTAGCCACAAAAAAAGAGGACACCTAGTGGTTGATAGCTGATCCTAAAAGCAGCACACTTTGCATGGAACCAACTCAGAGCCTGATGAGTGCCTATGTTGAAGGCATGGATGAACTAGAGTGAGTTCATTACCAACTCTTTGATGATGAAATTGATGACACCAATTGGAGAGAGTTGAAAATCCCTAAAAATTTGAAACATTAGCCCTTAGAGTTGAAAACTCTACTTGCCGATATGGAGTATGCTTTCTTGAAAAATGGTAAGCTAGTGATCATCAATGCCAATCTTGCTCCTAAATAGAAAGAGAAGCTATTGAATGTGGTTAACAAATGGCCAATAGCCTTTACTTGGTCATATCCCAAACTCACTAGGATTGATCCTAGGATATGCCAACATTGCATCTATACTGATCATTCCATAAAGCCAAAGAGGTGGCAATAGTAATGATTGAATCCCAAGTTGAAGTAGATCATCAAGAATGAGATTAAACAACTCCTCAAGGTGGGGTTCATCTATCCCATTGTAGATAGTGAGTGGGTTAGCCTAGTTGTGATCATGCCAAAGAAAGGGGGCAAGTGGAGGGTTTATATTAATTTCAGCCTATTGAACATGACAACCTACATAGATCATTTCCTATTGCCATTTGTGGACTAGGTGTTGGACACTATTTCTAAGAATTATTTCTATAGCTTTTCAAATGGTTATAGTGGCTATAACCAAATTTAGATAACACCCAAAGATCATGCCAAAACAACATTTACGAGTCCTTGGGGGCCTTTTGTACACATAAAGATGTCTTTTGATCTACAATGCCCTTGCAACCTTTCAATGCATTGTCCTTAGCATTTTTCAATAGCAGATTAGTAGTGGGGTGGAAGTCTTCATGGATGACTTTTCCACTTATGGTGCTATGTTTGAGGAAGCCCTGGACCATCTTGAGTAAGTGATTAAAAGGTATGTGGAGACTAACCTTTAACTCAATTGGTAAAAGAGCCATTTGATGGTCTAAGAGGGCACTATGTTGGGGCATAGAATCTCACAAGTAGGAATTGAGGTGGACCCTAAAAAGATTAGGGTCATCTAAGAAATTACCCATCAACCCAAAATTGTTAAAGATGTCCAATCATTCCTTAGACACACTAGCTACTACTAATGATTCATATAAAGTTTCTCTAAGATTATTAAACCATTGGTGAAGTTGACAAAGAAAGATTCTCTATTCATATGGACCAAGGAATGTGAAAAGACATTCTTGAAACTCAAGTAGAAGCTCATAGAAACTTCAATTCTATGAGCAACTGATTGGTCTAGACCATTTTACATCATGATGGATGCATTGAATAATGCTTTGGGAGGTATGCTCACACAGTTGGATGATTAGAAACATCCATACTACATCCACTGCATGAGCGAAAGCATTGTAGGTGCACAACTAAACTACATCACAACAGAGAAAGAACTAATAATGATGGTGTATGCATTGAAAAAATTTAGGCACTATGTGCTTGGGTACAAGGTATTCATGCACATAGACCATAGTGCAATTCTCTTCCTAATGAACAAGATGATGGTGAGGCCCTGTGTCATACAGTGGCTTATGATCTTGAAAGAGTAGGATCTCACAATGGTAGATAAAAAGGGAATCGAGAATGTGATTGTTGACCACTTTTCTCAATTACGATGGGAAAACAAAGAGGAGAAGAGCCCACTTTTTGATCAATTTCTTGATGAACTCCTCTTTGCTGGTGTGATAAATGAACAAAAGCCCAATGAACCTACATGGTATGATGACATTCTCACTTATCATCTCACTCAAGAGATGCCACAGGAGCTGGACCATAGAAAGAAATAATAGTTTTTGCATTAGGAAAAATGATTCATGGAGATTAATGAACACCTTTACAAGGTGTGTGCTAATGGCCTAGTTCATTGGTGTGTTTTTGATGTTGACCAATTGCATGTTCTCTAAGATGATCTTGAGGACCCTTGTGAGGGCCACTATGTTAGAAGATGCATGACCATTAAGATCTTGATGGTAGGGTATTATTGGCCAACACTCTTCAAGGATGCCCACAACTTCATCTATTCTTGTGATTACTATCAATGTGATGGTGGGATGACCACTTGAATGGAAGGACCTCAGTAGTGGATGCAACTACTAAAATCCTTCAACATCTAAGGCATTGAATTCATGGGTCCCATCACACCCATGTCAAATGGAATGACATACATTATAGTCACTATTGACTATTATATGAAATTGGGTAGAAGTAGTAGTTGTTACCGACTATACATCCTCTACTGCTACTCAATTTGTATAACAGAATGTTGTAAATAGGTTTGGGATGCCGCTTGTATTGATTTCTAATAATGATACTCACTTTACAAGCACCACCTTTTGGAAGCTCATGCAACACTTGGAGGTAGAACATAAATTAATAACACCCTACCATCCCCAAGCCAATAGTTAAGTAGAGATTACCAATAGGGAGATTAGTAAGATCTTATTGAGAACAATTAGCAAATATAGAAGAGACTAGAGCACAAAACTTAGCGATGCCCTTTCGGCTTACTACTCAACATGGAAACTCCCTAAGCTATTCTTCCTATGAGCTAGTGTACAAAAAATTGCCAACTCTTCCAATTCAATCTGAGCTCCATACACTTTCAACAGCATGTGACCTTGACCTTGACCTTGACCTTAGCCTAGCACAAAAAGAAAGAATAATCAACCTCAGTGTGCTAGATGAGAATAGAATGGTGGCCCTATCCTTAATAAAGTGCACAAAGAATTCAATAAAAAATTCCATGACCTCAAAATTAGGAAGGTAAAATTTCAACCTAGAGATAAGGTCCTTCATTGGAACTCCATGCATGTACTTTAAAAGACTAAGTTTCAAACATTGTGGAAAGGGTCTTACATCATTTATAAAACCTTTCCTTCTGAGGCCATGTTGATCTATAAACTCAACAACCCAAACAAGAAGCAACTGGTCAACATGCAACAACTTAGACCTTTCCATGAGCTCAAGCAAGCTAGTGCTAGTAACACCTCATCAGATGGACATCCTCACTCAATTTTTTGGATCTCATCCTTCCAACTTAGTCATGGGGAAGATGGCCACCCATGCTAATTAATTAAAGTGGCTTCTCAGTTTTCTATAATTTTTTTTATTTTACACTTTATTGTTTTTACATTTTTCTACACCATTTTTTGTTTTACAAAATCATTAGTATATTTTATCTTTATTGGATATTTTACAATTTGTTTTATATTTTATATTTTATTTTATTTTTTTTGTGTATTTTTCTTAAGTTTTCTAATAAATTATTGTATTGCCAATAGGACATAGTGATGTTATAGTTGTTTGCTAATGGTGGTTGTACTTAATGTTTTTTATTGCTAATGTCTAGTTTCCATCTTTAAATTTTGATGATTGATGACTAAGACATGATTTTTTTTCATGGAATAGGTAGTGAGTCCATGTCATCCACCCATCCATACTATTTATGGTGTTCTTGGTTTGGAAATATGAGGTTCCTTTCTTTAATGAAACTTTAATGAACTTGTGACCTTGGTAGTTTCCAAACATGGGAAAGATCAAATGGATTGATAAGGATGTGACTTCAAGGGAACTTGATGCTCTCTATACTTGCAAAAAATCTTGAGTGCATGAGTGTTTTCATGGGTTTCTTACTGTTTCGCTATTGACCAATAACATGATGCTAAATCTTTGCATGGTGTGGTTTCCATTCAAAAATCTAAAACAAAAAAGACAACGATGGAAATTCAAAGCACACCCCTTAGACAAAATAATGGACTACAAGCACTAGTTATGAGACTAGAAAGACATGTTACCCATGCTTGAAGGTCCCCTCTAATTAAGGCCCTTTCTCACTTCTTACTTCTCTTTTCTTCTCAATAAGGAATAGTGATTAGTCGGTGGGAGCATTCTTGTGTCTCAAGGGGGTGAACTAATCTTAGAATATCGATGCAAAGTCATTGAAAGTGGTTAGTTTTGATCTGGACTAAGGAAGGACCATGATTAGGAACTCCATTCCACCTTCTTTCTCATCCATTCATGTTGTCCATCATTTACCTCACTACCAGTCTTTCATGTTTTGTTTAATATCTTAGTTTGATATGTTAAAATTCTTAAGTAGATTCTTCTGGATGAGGTCCTTAACTTTTCATAACCATTAATTAACCATGAGGCTCATAGATGCATTGGTTTGAGGATATGCAAGGGCAAAAAGGGCATGAGCCTACTATGGGAAGAAGCCACTTACTTATCTCTTATTTGGGTTAGTTAAGTCCCTTATCTTTAGGCATTTCCATAATCAAATCTTTTGTGCATCCCATCAGCTACATCCAATTGTGCACTCCTTAAGACATTTCTCCAATAAAGTTCATTCTCTAATTTTTGTGAACCATCTATATTTTCTTCAAGTATTTCATCGTGTTCATGGCTTTTCTAGCTTTCTGTAGATCCCAAATTCATTATAAAACTCCTTTTATTTTTTGAATTATACAATGTGAAATTTTTTTTCCAACAACTCTATCGACAAGACCTCATCTATGAAGCCAACCATGTAAATGAGATGCCATCAATGGAACCCTATCGACATAGCATAAAAAATCTATAAATACACATGAAAACTTTGCAATTTTTCACATTTGAGCCAAAATGATGAGGGAGTTTTTGAACTTTTTAGAGCCTAGAACCTTCCAAGAGCCATAACTTCCTAACTATTTGTTTTATTCTCTTCATTCTTTAGTCTTGTAGCTACTAGAGGTAAGCTCTTTGTCATGGAGGCCACAAACCTTAGGTTTTTTATAGAAACGTTTTCAAACTTTTTCTAACTCCCACAAAGGTTTAACTAAGAAACTAACTTCAAAACGTTTATTTATGAAAGTTAAACACTTCCAACAAGCTCTGGCAAAATTCTAGGTAAAAAAAAACATTAAGATAATATTAAAATAATCAATCTTCCATGGTTATAACTTAGCCTAAGTGTAATTGCCCAAAGATAAGATACTTAAAGATTATAAGTTACACATTATATGCTAATCCTTGGTTACGTTGTGATCACAGATGACACCTAGGGGTAAGCATGTGCAAGAAGGAGGGTTATCCCAACCAAAGAACAAACGACCAAGAACAAGCCCATGAGCAAGTAGTAGAAACCCATGTAACGAGTCGTCTTTAAGAGGAGCCTAAAGTGGAATTTGTCCAATAGATTCCTGAAGAACTAGTTGCAATTGAAAAATCACACTGAGATGAGCCACCTGGGCCAAGACCAAACATTAAGGTCACCTTGATAGATGCCTACCTCAAGTAGATTGCAAATAAGGAGGTCTAGAAATTTGTGCTTTAAGAATTGTACTTTAGGCCCTTCTTGAAGTTTTCACCTCCAAAATTCAAAGCCTAATTGCAAACCTCTCTCATGTGGTCCATCATCACTTCCAATGGGAAGTGGTACATGGAAGAGATGCATCTTTTTTGGAACAATAAGCAAGCCAGTTGAATAGTCAAAATCAAGGATATTTTAGTGTCATACTTGGTGAAAGCAATTTCAAAGGCACTTGGGTTACTAGAAATTGGGACTAATCTTGCAGAGATTCCAATGCAAGAAGATCCTAGGATCAAGAAAGAATGGACATAGTAGTGTTATGGGGTGGATCATAAAAAGTTTGGTGCACTCACCATGGCAGTGTGCACATACTTCAAGGTTGTGGCCTTTCACCTCAATCCAATGGTGAGGCTAAACAAAATCATAGCTTCTCTACCTATGCGTGTGCTACCCTAAGCAATAAATTCCTAGTCAACCTTCCACAATTGATCTATCTTGAGATAGAGAAGTGTTTTAAGGAAAATAAATGTGGAAGGAAGGCACTTCCTTTTTCGTGCCTCATCAAAAATTTATGCAAGAGGGAAAGTTGTTGATCTAAGAGCTTGCCTTACTAATCTCACATTGCTGAACCTAGCACTACCATGTGATAAAGCTTTTCAATAGCTTTAGAAAAGACTCAAAGAGGGTAAGGATGCCAAGGAGTAGGTAGTCTTTGGCTAGTACTTGGCCAATGCCACAACATACAACATCCAAAAGGACTTGGTTCATACTCATTATGAGAATCAAATCCTAACCATAGAAAATCATTGCATGTGAAATGTTGATGCGTAGAAGTAGCATATAGCAAATTTTATCCATCAATAGTAGGAGCTATTAGCCAAGGTGAACGCTAGATTGAGGAGATTGGTAGCAGAAAATAGAAACCTCTCCATGGAGGAAGTCTGTGCCCTTTACTAGAAATATATAATAGAAATAGCCACTTGGAAGAACAAGGCTTTCAAATTTGAGAGTTAAGAACCATTACAAAGATCAGGTTGGTCTACAGAAAGAAATTAATGAGAAGCACATTTAGTTGGGGAAGGGAAAAGTTAATGAGGCCCTCTAAAAGCTCAAGGAAGAAGGTGATGTTTGGCAACCTATCTTTGATGGGCTAAAAAACTACAACAAGGTAGAAATTTTCATGAAAGAGCTATAAATCAAGGAGATGATAGAGTACATAGAGCTTGCCAATCTCTGGTATGCAAACCTGGCAATGTTGACTGGTGGAAGGCCATGATTTAAATTGGATAAACAAGTGGCCAACTCACACTTGTTGTGTAAAGCAAAGTTAAAGCACCATAAAGAGACCAAGAAAAAGCTTAAAATTATAAATACAGAACTTGAGGTTCTTAAGGTGAAGTTCACTGATCACCTTTCAATCATTGAGAACTTGGCCAAGAGGATGAACAATTATTAGGAGTTGTAAAATGCACTTAGAGCATTTGACATCAAACGCAAATAGTTCAGTGCTTGGTTCATGAATGTGAAGGAGTTGTTTCCTACATTTTCCTACCTGTGGGATATCCCCATTTTGGTTCACATTGGTCATGCAACGTGAACTATGAATGACCCCTAAAGTAAGGAGGAGAAGATGAAGGCACTGTTGGATGCCTTTCATCTTCTACCAAAAGTTGTAGTTGCCATTGGAACACCACAACAACCACCTCAACCATTGCATGTGCCCAAAGTAGGAGAAGATCCTTCAAAGCCTCTGGAGCCTCCACCACTTGCAATTGTCTAGTTCTTCTTCATTGTTTTCATGCCACAAAGAAGTTGTGATTGTCAGTTTTGTCCTAGTGTTCAATTTTGTTGTCATGACACCAAAATTTTGTAATGATTGTAAACCATACACTTGGGTTGTTTATTTTGTTTGTCTATAGTCAGTTAATAATTCCATACCTTTCCAAATTTTGTAAAGATCTCAAGGATAAGTTTTTATTTAGTCATGGGGTTATGATGAGTCACATTGTTGGGCTATGTTGATGGGATGTTGTTGACACAACCCCATCGATGGGATCTCATCAATGTGATCCCATCGACATGACCCCATTGATGGGATCTTGTTGACATGATCTTGTCAACGTAGGATTTGACTTGTTGATGTGTACCCATCAATAGGGTACCTTGTTTTGCCTATAAATATGTGCCTACCCATCGCATTTATGACATAAGTTTTCATAGTTGTAGCAAAGCTCTTATAGTTTTTCCACTTAAAAGTTAGAATATTTTTTGAGTGCTCATAGTAGGAGTCAAAGAGCATACGGATCTTTATTTGAGCACTATTGTACATAAACACTTCAGTGTGGATGACAATAAAGATGAGCTTTTTTGATAAACCTTGTAGCACTTGGATTAGATTAATTATTTCCTTATGCATTTAATATTTAAGCAATTTACTTTAATGTTTTTAAGTAAGTAAGTAATTAATAGCGATTAAATAGTAAACATAAGTTCAACCACTTTGAGCATATGTTCAACGCTTGGTAATCCCAGTAATGCTTAATGTTCGATAAACTAGTAGTGTTATACGTGTTCAGGATGTGTACGACAAGTGGGAATGGATACTTATGTTAAAGTTAGTTAAGTGTTAACTAATTGTTAAATTAATTTAGTAATTAAATACTTTATTCTTTATTCCTGATTCTTAGGTGGCTTAGAACATAAAAGATAAAATGATAAAGTCATATACCTCAATTACACTTAATCATACCCTTGAACTTCACAAGTGGAATTGGGAAGACAACATTTACAATGGTTTGTTTCACTTCCTAGAACCTAGTGTACTTAGAAAACTAAAGTCTACAAAATTCAACCAGATCACTAAGTAAACACTAGTGATTTGTATGGTTGGACGTAAGGCATACTCGTTGCTCATCACACACTTATAACTATCACTCATAAGTAAAAACATGAATTTTTATCCTAACTTCTAATCTTAAGTCGAGGATTGAAAATTCATGATTAAATCAAATTGAAATCAAATTGAAATAAGGAATACAAACATAGATCTCAAGGATCACAAGGGAGACTTTGCCTGATCTACAATTCTGCCTTGTTGTTTTCATGATGTAGCAATCTTGATACCTCTACAGTGGACTCCAATAGTCACCACAAGGCTCAACAAATCCTTTCTCAATGATTTTCAAGGAAATTTGACTTCAACTTGATGTAGGTTTGCTTAGATATCCATTCCTCTTCTTCCTCTTCTCTTCCCCATACAAAGTTGAAGATCTTATTTATACTTTAACAAGGTTTAAAAAACAATCATTTAAATAATAACTAAGTATTGAAGAATCCGATATACTGATCCATTATAATCGATGCAAATTGTATGGCATCCTCAATACCCTGGATTAGCATGGAATCTTTAAAGCGGCGGAGGAGGCGTTGCAAGATTGGAGGTTCTTGCAATGACACCAGGGTTTTGTGAATTGTTGTTATTATTGGCTGCATGTGCTCATGCATGATGCTCCATGTAGGCATTGATCTTCCCTGGATATTTCGCAGAAAGATAACTAGCTAGCTCTTTTTATGTTTTCCTCGATGTATCCACCAGTTTTTTTTGTCAGCCAACACGTCCATGAGAGTAGTCTTTGCTGCGCCACCGGAATCTTGATAGAGACAAATATCATCATTCAACTGAAGTGGTGCAGCAGCAGACATAGTAGCAAGCAGAGTAGCAATAACAGCATTGATTTCCATGGGTTTGTTTATTCTCTTCCACTTGCTATGCCCTTTCTCCTTTCCAATAATTGGATACGCCTAGGCCCAGCCTAATGGCTGCATCTTCTAGGGATTCATCTTGTCTGATTCTGCGTCATTTTTCTGGTTTTGTTGTCCGATTCCGAGCGAATGTAGAATACATGTAGTGGCGTCAAGGCCTCCTCGTTCTTCGTATTTGATTAACCTGCGGAAATTGGGAGAGAAGCATTTCCATCAAGGCTTTGTCGGCGTTAGTCTTTAGGGCTAAGTGCAATGCCTGGTTACCGTCTTTATCACGCTCATCACTGTATAATATGCATAGACTCCGCTGCTGCGAAATTCGGTTGACGAGGTGGCGATGGTTGTACTCAGCTACGTAGGGTAGAATGGTTTTGCTTTCGCTGCTGACATTGGCGGTGTAGTCGGTGTTTTCATCCAACATTATATCAATACTGAAATAATCGCCTTTCATAGTGGCCACGTGAATTGGGCATCTTCCTTCTCTATCAAATTTGTCGCACAGGCTCGGTTTACACTGAACCAGACACTTCACTACCTCCACATTACCTCCCTCCACTGCACAGTGCAGCGTTGTGGCTCCACTCTCATTTTTGTTATCCAGATACTCACCCCCACCTTCTCTACCTTCCTGATGAGCTAATCATGCTGAGAATCTCTGCGTTTTCCTACGCATCTTTGCTCTCTGTCTCTCTGCTTTAATAGCATCTCCAAGCAGGAGCTTCATCAGTTTTGGAGTCGGATCGCGAACCATAGCTTCAAAGCCAAAATCAGGATCTTTCTCGATCTGTAACAACCAGCAACAGCATTCATTCATACACAGACACGTCTTAATTCAATCATAGACTATAATTCTATATCGTAGTAGAAAAGATGCAAGTTCTTTTTTGTTTTTTTTCTAAATTTTATTTTCATGGACATTCACCAATTTAGTCTTTGTTAATGCACTGAAACTTCAAACATTGAAACAGGGCATGAATGAAAGTTGAGCTAAATTTGGCCTTTGGTTTAACTGTTGCAGGTCTTGTTGCAGAGCACTGTTGCAAATAACCTTTCCATGCTCCATGCGCAAGTAGAGGAATACAAGGCCAAATTGCAAGATTGCTCCACATGCCTTGCCGAGAGTGCTAATTGCCAGCTCAAAGTGGGACTTCTATACTTTGAAGAAATGGAAATCAAATGGCTAAAATCAAGTGAAACATAACACCGCAACCCTAATTTTAATATATATAATGTTTATATAGTTTACATATAAGCCTAATCAAACTAACTAATATCAAAATTACCCATAATTACATTATAATTATATCAACTATAACTTGCAATACAATAAACTAAAATATAATCAAAATTACCCATAATTACATTATAATTATATCAACTATAACTTGCAATACAATAAACTAAAATATACATCAAGTAAACACCAACCAAATAATTAACAATATGTAATACAAAATAAAATCAATTGAAATGCATGAATTTGATAAGAATGCTTATTTAAAAACTAAACTGATTTGGGGTTTAACATGAACTCATAACCCAACATATGAGCTTTCATTTTAGCGACTCTAGAAAATTCTAGGAAGTGAACTTTGCCCTAATAGTCATTTGTTGTCTTCTCAATTACACTTGTGATGCACATGGTATGGTTAAGTGTAATCAAGGCATATGATTTTTATTATTTTATGTTTTATGCTCCTAGTGCTTAAAATAGAGAATTAAAGTATTTTAATAACTAATTTAATTTAACTAATGAACTAATCTTTAAATACTCCTAACATAAGCATCTAGTCCCACTTTCCATACACATCTTGAACCCATGTATCCACTGCTAGGGTTACCAAGTTCTATGCTATTAGATGAACTAAGCAATAACGCTGCTGGGATTACCAAGCGAATATGTGTTTACACTTGAAGCAGTCATACTTCTATGTTTAATCTATTTAGCTTAATTAATTAACTAATCTCTTGAAGTCTAACTTATCTTAACTAATTGCATAATTAGTGAAAATAATAAATGCATAAATAAATTATTAATCTATTCCAAGTGCTATAAGGTTTGATCAAAAGGCTTATCTTTATTGTTATTCATATGAGTGTGTTTAGGTACAACAGTGCTCGAATAAAGATCCATACACTTTCTAACTCTTGCTACAAGCACTTAAAAGAAATATTCTAATTCTCAAATGGAAAAACTACAAGATCTCTACTACAACTATCACTTCCCTTTGATAAACACGGTTGGTGAGTGCATATTTATAGTTTTTATTCTAGAGCTACATTGATGGGGCCCAATAGATGTAATAAATGCTACGTCGATGCAGCCCCATCAATAGGGCAACACTATGTAGATGAGGCCCCATGACGAGGCCATGTCAATGGGGGTCCAATGACGTGACACAACAACGATTCATCAAACCTCCACAACTGAATGAAAACTCATCCTTGAGTTTTTTTTACAAAATTTGGAAGGTGTGAAATTATTGGTTGACTCATGACATAATAAACTAACTTGACAAAACTAAGCACCTGAGTGTACAAATCAACAACATTACAAAAATTGTGGTGTTCATGACACAAAATCAAACATCATGACATGACTACTTAAAGTTAGATAACACATCCTTTGATGGCATGAGGGTGGTTGTGAAGATTAGACAATCCCAAGCGATGGAGGTTCCTTAGGTTCTAAAGGACCTTCACCATCTTTGGGCACATGCGGTGCCTGAGGTGGCTATGGCTATCTACCTATGGTTGCAACCTTTGGTGGAAGGTGAAAGGCATCCAGTAGTGACTTCATCTCCTCCTCCTTACTCTAGGGATCATTCATTGTCCACATGGCATTGCCAATGTGGGCTAGAATGGGGATATCCCATGGACAATAAATTATTGGGAATAACTCATTAACATTGATAAACCAAGCAGTGAATTTTTTACATTTGACATCAAATGCCCTAACTATGTTTTGTAGTGTCTAGTAGTCATTCATTCTTTTGGCCAGGTTCTCAGTAGTAGATATTTGATTAGTGTATTTGTCCTTGAGAACCTCGAGTTTCGTGTTTATCACTGCAAGCTTTTTCTTGGTGTCTTTATGATGCTTGAACTCAGCCTCGTACAACAAGTTCAAGCTAGCCACTTACTTCTCTAGTTTACCACAACCATCTAATAGTCAACATAGCTAGATTTGCATATTGAAGATTGGAAAGTTCCATGTATTCTGTCATCTCCTTTGTTTGCAACTTCTTCATGTAGACTTTCACCTTATTATAGAAATCTATTCCACCAACCATAGGCTACCACAATTCTCTTCCTTGCTAGAGGGTTTCATTTACTTTTGCCTTCATCAACTAGATGTGCTTTTCATTAACTTCTTTCTATAAACTAACTTGATCTCTGTAATGATCCTTAACTCTCTCAAATTTGAGAGCCTTTGATTTCTAGGTAGCTACCTCTATTGTAGTCTTCTAGAGAAGGGAACAAACCTCCTCCATGGAGAGGTTTATGTTTTCAGTTGCTAATCTCCTTAGCTTTGTGTTCACTCTGGATAGTTGCTCCTACTATTGATGGATAAAATTTGTCAACTGTTGTTTATCCTTATCAACATTTTGTAGGCAATGGTTCTTTATAGTTAGTTGCACATTCTTCTAGTAGGTCAGATCCAAGGCCTTCTAAGTTTTGTGTTGTGTAGACTTTGCTAAGGATTGGTAGAACAATGCCATCTCCATTGCACCCTCAACCCCTTTCAGTCTAGTGTAAAGCTATTCAAGAGCTTCATCTCTTGTTAATGCTTGGTTGAGAAATGTAGAGTTGGCAATTTGAATTCTTAATTTAGCAACTTTAGTAGCCAAGTGTTTGTTTAGCTCCTTGGTTGTTTCGAGTTGCCCTTCAAAGATGATGTTTTTTCCCCTTGCCTCTAGTAGCTTTGCCTAGGTTGTAGTGATACTATCTAGAAGATTAAAGACATCTAGAAATGGTTTCTTGGTTCTCACTAGTTGGTTCAGTAGTTCTTCATGCTATGCTATGCTTAATTCACCACTTATGGTTCCTACAAATGTTTGCACATCTTTGAGTGTAGTAATGTTTGGTACAGATGCTATAGGTCCATTGAGTGTTTTGGCAATCTTTTCAACAACCATCTCTACTGCTGTCTCCTACCCTTGGTGTAGTATCACTAGCATTGTTGCCCCCTCGCCTTTCTCCAAGTGCATCGAAAAGGTCGTGGTGTTCCTAAAAATTTCTAGGAGTGGCTATTATTCTTTGAAAGATACCATGACCTTTATAGCACTAGGATTCAACCTTGCAAACAACTATGTTATTTGGTCCAAGAAAATGGATCCACCTCCACTCATTAGGCTAACCTTTTGGGACAACTTGTTTAGGTAACTCATTGCTGGGCAATACCCAGATGGATCCTTATCACTCATGCCTACTCATTGCTCTTATTTGCTCAAGAGCCATTCTTGGTATTCACATAACCATTAGGTTGTTGTAGCAATGCATGGCATAGTTATTTGAGTGGTAGGTGGAGGTGGTGGCTATTGTTCCTCTTTTTGAATGGTCATTGTAGGTGTCTTATCTTTCATCATCTCTACCTAATTAGTGGTTAGAGCATGCCTAAAAGAATTGTTTGTATAATGGACTATTCCTTTTCTTTGACAAATTTTTCTAATGAGGCATGGGAAAGGGAGTGCCTTCCTTCCATGTTCATTTTCCTTAAATCACTTCTCCATCTCCAGATAGATTAGCTGTGAAAGGTTGATAGGGAATCTGCCACTTAGAGTGGTTCATGCATGGGTAGAAAAGGTAGTGATTTTGTTAGGCCTCACCGTGGGATTTAGGTGAAAGACTACAATCTTGTAGTGGATCCTTTCTATTGGTGTGAGCAAACCAAACTCCTTACGGTAGACACTATAGCACCATTGAACCCATTTCTTTTTGATACTAGGGTATGCCTACATTGGAATCTCAATGAGATTTGCCCCTATTTCTGGCAACCCAAGCACTTTAGTAATGGCCTACACCAAGTAGGACAATGAGATTTTCTTGATTTTGACTATTGAATTGGCCTGCTTGCTATTCCAAAATAAGAATTTCTCTCCCATGTACCATTTTTTGGTGGAAGTGATAATTGGCCACATAGAAGAGGTCCTCAATTGGTCCTATACTTTTTTAGATGCTTGCTTAAGGAAAGGACCAAAGTTTAACTCCTAAAGAACTATTTTTTTACTTTCATTGATCTAATTTAATTTAGGTAAGCTTTTGTCAAGGTTACCTAAAGGTTTGCTTGCTAAGCTGGTGCCTCATTCTAGTGGAAATGTTTTGTTGTTGTTGCTAGTTTTGAAATCTAATGAATAGATTCCACCTTAGTCTCTTCCCTAAAAGGACCTATGACATGGGTTGCAAGTGGTTCTTCCTAGGCTTGTTCTTGGCCCCTTTCCATTCTTGGCTATTTCTCCCTTAGTTGAGATGGTCCTCCTTCCTGTGTGTGTTTGCCTTTTAGTTCCATCTGTGGTCATAACACATCCATGGATTAGTAGATATAACATGTAACTTTGAATATTTTGAGTACCTTATCTCATCAGTTAGTTACACTTGGCTAAGGTTGGACCATGATAGATTGATATTTATTATTATTTTATTATTTAATTTTATTATAAGTGTCACCAGAGCTCATTGGAAGAGTTTAACTCTATAATTTGGTGTTTAAATGTTGATTTCTGAGTTAAACCTTTGTGGCACTTAGAAAAAATGGAGAAACATTTTCCATAAAAAATGGCACATTTGTGGCTCCCATGACTAAGAGCTTACCTTTGGTAGCTACAGGGTCAAAGAATAGAATGATTTGAATAAATAGTTAGGAAGTTATGGGCTATGGAAGGTTCTAGGCTCTGAAAATTTGAAAAACTTCCTTGGCGATTGTAAGTAAATGTGGAAATTTCTAAAGAGGGTCATGCATATTTATACTATTTTTTTGCTACATTGATAGGGTTGTGTATGTAGGCCTCATATATGCATTAGCTCTATTGACAGGACCTAGTATACAGAGCCCATAGAAGAAATTTTTAGACTTGAATATCTTGAAAAATACAAAGAATTTTTGAATGAACTTGAAGTCCATGGAGTTCTAGAAAAGCCAAGAATATGATGAAATAATTGAAGAGGGTCTTTGAAAGCTTAAAAATTGAAAAATTTGATGGAGAATATGTGTATATAATAAAATATGTAAAGGAGCACATGGTTTGATGTAAAATATGGGTGTACAAAAGATTCTTATTGTAAGAATGTCTAAGGATAGGGTACTTAACAAACCCAACCAAGAGATATGCAAGTGGGTCCTTCCCATAGTAGGCACATGCCTTGTTTGCCTTTGCATAACCTCAACTTAAGGAGTTTGTGGGCCCCATAGGAATTAATGGTTGATGGAAGTTAAGGACCAAAACCTAGAAGATTCTCCAAAGAATTTAAGCATGTCAAACAAAGACACCAAATTAAGAACATGGACATTAGCAGTGAGGTGAGTAATATGTAGCATAGATAGATGATGGAGAAGGTGGAATGGAATTCCAAATTGAGGTCATAAGAAGTCCCTTATTTATTTTATGTTTAAATGATGTGAGAAGATCCATCCTTAGTCCAAACCAAAACCAATCGCATTCAGTGACTTCACATCACTACTCCAAGATTGATCCACCTGCTCAAGACACAAGAGTGCTCCCATAGAACAACAACCATTTCATAAAGAGAAGAAAAGAAAAGCAAAAATGTAAGAGAGGACCTTAGTTAGAGGGAACCTTTAGGCATGGTTAACATGTATTTCTAATTCCATAACCAATTCTTGTCACCCGTTTATTTGTCTAAGGGATGTGCTTTGAATTTTCATCATGTTTTTTTTTTTCTTTTGTTATTTTTTTCTTTTGGATGGGAACCACACCATGCAAAGACATAATTTAACTTCTTGTTATTAGTCAACATGGAATGGTAACAAGTCTATGAAAACACTCATGCACTTGAACAAGTAGAAGAGTATAAAGAGCATTGAGTCTCCTTGAAGTCACACCTTTGAATCCTTCCCAATTCCAAAAAATACCAAGGTCACAAATTTATTAAAATTTTATTTAATGAAAGGGACCTCAAATTTCCAAAATAAGGAAAACCATAGAGTTTGTGAATGGGTGGATGTCGTGGACTCATTGCCTGTTCCATGAAAAAGAAACCATAAATTAGTCATCGGTACAAAAATTCAGAAATAAAAACTAGACATTAGTAAACAAAACATTAAGCACAAACCACCATAAGTAATAGCTACAACACCACTGTGTCTTGTTGGCACAAAGCATGTTTATTAACAAAAAATTAGAAAATTAGACTAAAAATAACGTAAAATATATAAAAAAGTGTAAAATATTCAAGAAATATTTAAATGTACTAATAATGTTGTAAAACAAAAAATTGTGTCAAATAGAAAAAACTTTGAAAATAAAAAAATTACAAAGAAAAAAATGTGTAAAAGAAAAAATAGAAAAACTAAGAAGCCATGTATATGATTAGCATGTTTGACCATCTCTCCCATGAATGAGTTGGAAGGAGGAGATATGAAAGATTAAGCATGGTTGCCCATTCATTGAGGTATTTGTTGCACTTGCTTGCTTGGGCTCACGAAAAGGCTTTATCTGTTGGATGTTGACCAATTGCTTTTTGTTTGGGATTTTAGGTTTGTATATGACCATGGCCCCAAAAGGAAAGGCTTCATAAATTATATAAGGTCCCTCCCACAATGTTTAGAATTTGGTTTTCTGAGGTACATGTGTGGGATTCCAATAGAAAACCTCATATCTTGGTTAAAATTTTACTTTATGTATTCTAAGATCATGATGTTGCTTGTTGAATCAATTTTCATTTAGCATGTTGAGGTTGATCAGTCTTTCTTTTTGTTCCAGAATTAGGTTAAGATCTAAGTCATAGGCTATTGAGAGTATATGGAGCTCAGATTGAATTAGGAGCATTGGAAGTTTTCTATACATCAACTTGTAAGAAGAGTATCCAATAGGGAGTTTCCATGTTGAGTGGTAGGTCTAAAGAATATCATTAATTTTTGTGCTCTAGTCTCTCCTATATTTGCTGATAGTTCTTGTTATAATCTTTATAATCGTCCTATTAGTCATCTCTACTTGATCATTGGATTGGGGGTGATAGGGTGTTGTTAATTTATGTTCAACCCCCCAGTGTCGCATGAGTTTTTGAAAAGTGGCTCCTATAAAATGGGTTCCATTGTCAGAAATCAGTGCATGTGGCATCCCAAACCTATTCACAACATTTTTTTGTACAAATTGAGTAGCAGTGGATAATGTATAGTCAGTGATGGCTATTGCTTCTACCTATTTGGTATAGTAGTTAATGAAGAAAATTATATACACCTTCCCATTAGACATGGGTGTGATGGAATCCATAAAATCTATGCCCCATATGTCAAAGAATTCTAGTGGTTGAATCCACTTTTGAGGATCCTCCATTTGTACAGTCATCCCATCATCTTGTTGATAATGTTCATAAGATCAAACAAATTGGTAGGCATCCTTGAAGATTGTGGGTCAATAGTATCCTATCATTAATATTTTTATGGCTGTGTGTCTCCTAGAATAGTGGCCTTCACAAGCGCCTTCATGAGCATCTTGGAGAACACAAAATTGATCTGCATTAGGTACACACCAACAAACTAGGCCATCAACACACACCTTCTAAAGGTGTCCACTGATTTCCATGAAGTGCTTAGCCTAATGAAGAAACTATTATTTCTTCCTATGGTCCATATTTTATGGCATCTCTTGCGTGAGAAGATAAGTGAGGATGGCATCATATCATTTTAGTTCTATGGGCATGTGCTCATATATTGCACCAGCAAAGAGGAGTTCATCGAGACATTGTCAGAGAGTAGACTCTCCTTCTCTTTGTTATCTCATCGTAACTGAGACAAGTGATTGATGACCACATTCTCAGTTTCCTTTTGATCTATCATTGTAAGATTGGATTCTTGTAAGATCATTAGCCATTGTATGATATGAGGACTCATCATTGGCTTGTTCATGAGGAAGGGAATGACACTATGATCAATGTGCACAAACACTTTATATCCAAGCACATAGTGCCTAAAATTTCTCAAAGCATACACCATCACCATTAGTTCTTTTTCCATGGTGGTGTAATTTAGTTGTGCACCTAGAATGATCTGACTTGCGTAGTGGATGCAATATGGACATTTCTTATCATCCAACTACATAAGCACAACTCCCAAGGTGTAGTTAGATGCATCCGTCATGATATGGAATGGGTCTGGACTAGTTAGGTGCTCGTAGAATTGGAGCATCTACGAGTTTATATTTGAGGCTCTGGAATGTATTTTCACATTTCTTAGTTTAGATGAATGAAGCATCTTTATTTGTCAATTCGACCAATGGTTTTGCAATCTTAGAGAAATTCTTTATGAATTGCTAGTAGTAACTAGTGTGTCCAAGGAATGACTAAACATCTTTGACAGTTTCTAGTTGATAGGTGATTCCTTGGATGATCCTTATCTTTTTGGGGTCTACCTCAATCCCTTCCTGTGAAATTCAATGCCCTAATATAATGCATTCTCTGACCATGAGATGGCTCTTTTGCCAATTAAGCTGCAAATTTGTTTCCACACATCTTTTTAGTACTTGCTCAAGGTGATTCAAGACTTGCTTGAATGTAGCACCATAAGTGGGAAAGTCATCCATGAAGACTTCCACTTTGCTACCTATTTTTTGTTGAAAGATACTTACGACCAAGCGTTGGAAAGTGGCAGGAGCATTGCATAGACCAAAAGGCATCTTGCAAGATGCAAATGTCCCTTAGGAACTTATGAATGTTTTTTTGGCCTGATCTTTTGATGTAATATGGATTTGGTTATATCCACTATGACCATCCAAAAAACTATAATAGTAATGCCCAAATATGGTGTCCAACACTTAATTATTGAATGACAATAGAAAATGATCTGTGAATGTTGCTATGTTTAACAGCTTCAAGTTGATGCAAACCTATCATTTCCCACCTCTTTTTGGCACTATGACAAGTGGACTCACCCACTTGCTATCTATAATGGGGTAGATGAAACTTTCCTTAAGAAGTTATTGAATCTCCTCTTTGGTAATTTGCTTCAATTTTGGATTCAATCGCTATTGTGGTTGCCTCCTTGGCTTCATGGATGGATCAATGTAAATGTGATGCTAGCATATCTGTCGATTAATTCCAGTGAGTTCTAGATAAGACCAAGCAAAGGCTATTGGCCATTTGTTGACCACTTTCAATAGTTTTTCTTTTTGTTCAGAAGCAAGTTTGGCATTGAGTATGATCGACTTGCCATTTTTCAAGAATGCATATACTAGGTTGGCAGGTAGAGTTTTCAACTCTAGGGGCTCTTGTTTAAAATTCTCATGGATCTCCAACTCTCCCCAATTAGTATCATCATTTTCATTTTCAGAGAGTTGGTGATGAACTTGCTCTAGTTCATCCATGCATACAACATAAGTGCATGTTAGGCTCTTAATAGGTTCCATGCACATTGTGCTACTATCAAAATTAGTGGTCAACCACTCGGTACCCTCTTGTTTTCTAGCTACTATGTACAGACACCTTTGAATATCTACTTCATGTGCACACTACTTGTATACAGAAATAGATGCTCATTTCATGGACTAGAGCTTTTGCATGTAATTACACTCTATGTCACTGTACATGATGCATGGAACTTGTTTCTTCTTGATGTTTCCAAATGCATTTTTCTTTGATATCTCTAGGGAAGGTTCTCTGATGCTCATTCTTGCATCAATAGTGCTTAACCATGCCCTTCCCATAATGATCAGGAAGTCCCTCTTGTAGTTTTAAACCTTGATTACTAAGAAATCAGTAGGATAAGACCACTCACAAATAGTGATTACAATGTATTTGACCAATCCCAATGGGATAGTGATGGATTGGTCTACTAATTCTAATATGATATTGCTCTTCTTAAGTGTGGTAGGTACTAGGCAGTATATACTTCATGAGATATCAAGTTTACACCAAAATCGAAATCAAGAATAGCTTTACACAGTTCATTCCCAACAATCTATAGATAGATAAGATGACTTCTAGGATCAACTAATTTTTTGGGAAGGTTATCAACCTAGATCCAATCAGATACAGCATGGGTGAGTATAACAGTATGGATTTTAGATGTCATTTGATTTGAAGGGGACTTGATGGCATGGTTTACAGAGGATGAAGTATGAGCTGGGTGATCAACTATCTGAGTCTATGAGGGCTTAGTAGGATTTTTGGCTTGGAAGAATGATCTTTTACAATCATGAGGTTTTGAACCCCCTCAGTTGATGAATTAGTTGTAGATTGATTATCCTAGTAGCATTGCTGCGGTTGAGCTGGAAGTTCATCCTGCATGAATGGAGCAAGGGGTAGTTGCATTGAGGGTGGAGGATCATGTGCAGCAATAGGAGAAGGAGAAGGATAAAATGTGGCATCCCTCTTGGAATGTGGAGAGTGAGCTTTGTAGTATTTGGGAGGATGGTAGTGATGTTGAAAAGGAAAAATGTGATTGGTACAGTCACGTGGAGATAGGGGTTTTTGAACACAATACCCATATGGATTTGGTTGCCTGTGAGGGTACTGCTACCTTGGTGGTGGCATCCACCATGACTATGATTAGTGCCACTATTGATATTACTCATCCAATTGTAGTGGAGTTCCCCTTGGATAATATTGTTGTTGTTGTTGAAACTGCCTAGGATTACCTTGAAGATAAGGAAACCTTTTGGGTGCTTTCCTTCTTGCTAGTTGTGGATTTAGAGCATACACCCTGGATTCCTATAAGTGTGACATAATGAAGCAACATTCCTTAGGATGTTCATATTGGCAGATGCCACATCCACCATCATCATTTGACTCAGTTTCCATAACTTTATCTACTACAACAATCTTATCCTTACCCCTTTGATAGGCATGTTCAGCTTTTTTCTGCCTCATGTAGTTACGATTACTACTATACTCTTTTGATTCTTTAGCAATTTTCAAAGTAGCTTGAAATTTTTCAGCCAAAAAATCCAACATCCACCTTAGCTGAAATTTTAGACATAGAGTTTTGGATTAACAAGGTCTTTCTATTTACCACCTCATCAAGGGGTGATTCCTCCTCACTATCACAAAATTGAATTTCCCTTTTCCTAATGGAGGGATCCCTATTGTATTCCTGTGCACTTTCACATTTCCTCAACTCTCCTTCTTCTTTTTCTACCTACTCAATTAGCCTTTGAATCTAATGGACTCTAAGTTCTGATAGTCTCCCTTGGGCATAAACCCTAAGAGTTCTTCTTGTTTCTAATCTAAGTCCATCTATGATATGGCAAAGTTGTTTCCACTGAGAATAATCACATCTAGGGCATTAATGGATGAGGGAATAGTATCTACCTATGGTGGCATCCAAGGGTCCATGGTTTCCTTGCTTCCATCCTTGGATCTACCTTCTTAGATTAGACACTATAGAGTATGTTTAATACTTATCATTAAATAGCTCTTGCATTGTACTTCACCTACGGATGGCTCCAAGGACCAATACCAACTTTCTACTTCCTTAATGAGTGTCATGGGAAATAGCTTGAGTTTTTGCCAATAATTTTCAATATTTTGTAAGGCACAGGCATCATGAAAAGTGTGAAGATGTGTCTATGATCATAATTATATCCCCCCTTAAATCTAGAAATATTGTTCATATCAAGTTGTATGATCTGATTATCTTTCACATGCCTGGTTGGAATTTTTATAGCCTCTACAATATTTAACATGCTTTGAGTTGCTATCAAAGGCTCATCATCATCATTATTTCATTGTTGTAAATGATGTCCTCTATTACCCCTTTGATCATTTTGGGTCTGACAATCATCATTATTGTATTGCTATTCACCTCCATCACACTTGTTTCTTCTATGGTGTTTTTCAGAACCAAAAGAGAAAGAAGAAGATGTAGATGAAGAGAATGAAGTGGGAGGAGGACTACCATCACCATGACATCTACCAACTTCCCTTTGGTTCTCACAACCATGTTTATCAATTTTCTTATCATATTGATACTTATTCGAGCCCTTTCCTTGACTACCATCTTTACCTGAACTNATACTTATTCGAGCCCTTTCCTTGACTACCATCTTTACCTGAACTTCGATTGTTGATAGTGGATCATAGATTTAGGGCCACATCCCCATCACTAGTAACAAGGGGTGGATATTTTCATGTTAAGATCTCCTAGAGGAAGAGTCCTCATTATTATCTTGGTTAATTAGGAACAAGGGATTGGTGAACTATTTCCCCTTCACAAACTCATTGTGCTTCTCCTAATGTCGATCTCTTTGACGTTGTGTTTTAGTGGGATAGTAGTCCTAGTAGTTGTAATCATGCACAATGTACTCCTCTTCAAGATCTTGGATGCCCAACTTCTTAAGAGTTTGGAGTAGCATCATGGGTACAGATTGATTGGGAGGCATTACAATGTTGCCTTCCATATCACACCATTGTAGTTGTTCATCCTGATGCAGGATGAAGGTAAAATCAGGCACATACTCATTTGGATGAGTATATAGCACCTTGCATTCTTGAGGGACTGGTGATTTAGCATCATCACACTTGTGAGAAGAAGAAATTTTGCAAAAAAATATAAAATATCAATGTGCTTATGTGATTATATTATGTGTAAGAATGATTTTGACCTTGGCAATGGCATTAATGATGAGTAGTGAGAGGTACCCCTATGCCCAACCATATGAATCATGAAGTGTTCACACATGATTTGGTCTAATTTCATAGACTCTATGTCTTCAAGTACACTAGTCTTCTAGGAAGTGAAGTTTTTCCTAATAGTCATTCAGTGTCTTCTCAATTATAATTAAGCACACCATGTGCATCACAAGTGTAATTGAGAAGATAATGAATGACTATTATGGCAAAGTTCACTTCCTAGAAGACTAGTGCACCAAAAGACATAAAGTCTATGGAATTTGACCAGATCACATGTGAACACTTTTGATTCATATGGTTGGGCATGGGGGTACCTCTAACCGCTTACCGCTTATCAAGAAGCAACAAAGAACTTTTTAGCAATGGAGCAAAGATTGTGATAGATTTCCACAATCTTTTGTAGTCCTTTTCAACATAGATCATTGAGAGAAATAGACCTTGAAGTAACATTTTTTGCAGTGTAGGTTGATTGAGAGACAAGTGTAGATCCAAGTGTAGAATACACCCTACATTTTGCACTAGTTATTAAAAGATATTCTCTATATTTTTAGGCTTTTAAAGCCAATGATCTATATTCTCTAAAACTTTGTTTTGAATAATATTTTTTATAGTATTAAATATAAATTTTTTAGTTTTTTTGACACATCATTTCATATTTATCTTAATTTGTTTTCAAAATCAATGTTGAATCACTACTTCACACATTTTCACTCACGTTTATCACACTGAGTAACAAATTTTTTAAGTACTTAGGTGATTGGGAAGAGTGCCTAAGGTGCTCTAGATCCTTTTGAGGCCTGTGAATCTTGGGGTTAAAATTTTTCCATAGATTGATTTGGTTTTTGGTGTTGATTTTTTTCATCATCTTAGGTTTTTGGTGCTAGAAGGAGGACCTCTACCTAGCTTCTTTGTCCAAACCTATTTGCCAAAAAATTCTCTATTTCTGCATTTTTGTGCTAGCATATTTGATAGAGCAAAAATTATTTTGGGTTTTTTGTAACCCTAGCATTTGACATAATGGCTAGTTTCATTTATTTTACAATTTTAAAAAGTTAAAACAAAAAAATTTTATTATTTCTTGTACAATTGCAATGTACATTGCTTTCCCCATTTCCTACATTTATAGTTTGCAATTCTTCTTCAGTTCTCTACATTTATAGCATACAAAGTTTTCTACATATGCTAAAGCCTTTTCCCATTTCTCTTAGTATTGCTTAAATATGCTGAAAAAAATTATTATTATTGCTGTAGTTGTAGTTCACTATGTTATCCCTCTTTTTACACTTATGTTTTTTCCTAATTTCATAAACATGCTACACTTCACATACGATGTAGTCTCATAAGCTATAGCTTCATATGCTACAATTGCATATGCTACAATTCTCATACACTACAACTCTTGTATGCTATGGTTTTTCTCATATGTTAGACCTCTTATATGCTATAACTTGTCTTATAAGCTACATCCCTTACAAGCTAAACCTTGTCTTAGATGCTATACCTTAAATATGTTATAACTCAAACAAGCTTATACGTTACAAGCCACAACTTGTTCAGAACATTAAAACCTTTGACTTGTTTGACCAATACCTTGGTCTTACATAGTTTATGCCTTTTTGCATCAACCATCCTACCCTACAACATCATTGCCATGGCTACGAACTAGGAATTCACTCACATCTCTGATCCTAAGGACCCAATCATAATGAAGTGTAGGTAGTTCCTTAGGCTTATGGGATGCAACCCTATGCACACCAACATTATTGAGGAATATTATAGCTTCATCTGTGTAGAAATATAGGACATTTTTCCTATCCCACATAAAGATTTAAACTCCAAGCATGAGTTTGGATTTTTTCATAAGAATGGAAAAAAGTATGTCTCTTTTCCATATGACAAAATTGAGCTTTCAAAAATCTATGTTAACTTGTTAGCCTATTTAGTGGATGCTGATGAGGAAGGTGAGGTAACTGAGGAAGTTAGCCTTGAACAAGAGGATGTGGATTAGGATGGATTTAGAGGTTACTATGACAATGATTCTCATGAGGAAGAACCCTTACAACAATCCATCCCTAACTTATTTATAAATAACCCCTTATATTCCATGCCAATAATAAGCCTGATAATGTCTACAAATTGCTTGGGTCAAAACTTACAACTATCTTTCTATATCATCTCTATTCACAACCATGCCTTTTGTAACCTAGCCTCTTTTCATTTGACCACCACCCTTTACCTCTTCCATGCCACCTCCATTTGTCACATTGGTAGGTCCTTCTTTGGGACCTCAGGTCCCTCAAGCTTCTTGTATCCCTATCATTTCCTTCATTCTACAAATGTCAATTCAAACATCATTCTCCTTATTCAATCCCCCTATAGTAGTGGCTACAAGACCTTTCTACTCCATGTTGTTGCCCATCACATGAACTTAGCCCATTAAACTAATGGTCTAACCACCAATGCAACTAGTCATACAACCAGCATAGCTTGTAAGAGCATCCCAAAGCTTGGATCAAGCCTTTCAACTAATCCAAAGCCTTGCCAAGAAGCTAAAAAAGCTCGAGGTCAACACCACTTAGATGGTAAAGGTCATGGAATTTTATCAAGGTGATTCAATTAATCCCATCATACCATAGATAACTCTTCCCACAGGCATTCCAATTCTTGATTTTACCAAATACAATGATGAAGGTGATCCCAAAACTCATCTTATTACCTTTTATTTGGAATGTCTCTTACTATAAGCTTGGCCACAAACCATGCTCCATGTCTTCCCTATGTTTTTATTAGAAAAAGCTCTTCATTGGTAGCGAATCTTATTGAGGATTTCTATCTGCTCTCTTGATGACTTGATAGCTTAATTCATCAACTATTTCAGATACAACCTAAAGCCTGATACAATCTTAGACCAACTTATGAGAGTGAAATAGGGATCACTCGAACTAGTGTAAATTTTTATTTAGAGGTGGAATGCAACACTTAATGAAATTTTAGAACCCATCTATGAAACCCACTTGTTAACCATTTTCAAGGGGGCAGTTAATAACTTTATCAAGTTAAAAATTTATTACTTCAAACCTTGATCATTAAGTTAAGAATTCTCACAAATTAAGAACATTGAAGAGGCAATTGAAGCTAATAATGATCTTGCCTACATCACTTATAAGAACCAACACATGAAGAGGGATAAGCACAAGGAAAAACAAACCCATGTAGCCATGGCCACAGTGACCAATGAAACCAAAAATCACACAAGGCCAAAGACAACACAACCTAAAGCTACTACCATTGCTAATCAACCATCAACCTCCATTAGTTATATATCCAATTATTCAAAGCCTAACTTCAAATGAAAGGACTAGTCCAAGTATACTAAATTACCCATGAAGCCATTAGAGCTTCTTAACTAATTTCTTAGAAGTAATTGTATTCAACATAAACACATGTCTAAGAATACTTACAAGAGGCATGATCATCTTTGTAAAATCTATAGGGATCCTACAATAGCCACAAAAGATGATCTTCCCATGCTTAAGTACTTACAGTTAGATAGATTTTACCACTATCATCAACTCCCTAGCCATGATACTAATTTCCACTTGGCCTAAAAAGTTGAGTTTTAGAAGGTGATAGATAGTGGAAAGCTATTCATAGATGTACCTAACCCAATTAGGCCTCAAAATAAGGACCCCTTGAATGCTATTAATGATCAGTTTACGATAGCCATGTTTAATGTCCATGATAAGCCTAAGCCTACCAAGAAGCTATTTGTGGTTCGGGAACCTTCTTGTGATGAAAGGGCTTCAACTTCTACAAGTTTAAGAACCTCATTTTTTATAAGGATATCACCACCTACACCTCACAAAGAACCTTTTGTCATTAGAGTTCCCCTTCACTCCACTAATAAATCTATAGCCCAAGTTAACCAATGTCCTTTCATAGTGGTTAATGCTTCAACCTCCTCTTAATCAAACAATAAGAGATTGCCCCTAAAAAAATGCAAGAAATAAAGTCCTAAGTCTAAGGCTAAGGACACCAATCAACCAAAAGTTTGGAAGGAAGTAGGCCCATCAAAGCCTACCCCAATTTTAGCCATACCCATGAGTTCTAATGCTCAAACTACATTAACTAGCCAACCTACGGAGGACAACCAAACACAAGGGAGGGGAAAGGAATCAAAATATCATGCATTAAAACATGAGGTCAAGATCCTAGGTAGAATGGAGGAAGTCAAGGCCAATAAAATAGAGAAATCATCCAACAACAATAAAGAATTTCTCACAACCATGAAATAGTTAAGCTCTCATTAAAACAAAAGAATACTTCTTTGGGCTTATATGACTTAGTGATGAGCTCTCCTACCCACCATGAAGCTTTGGTTAAGATGTTGACTTCTATTCTTACAAGTGAGAATATCCTAGCCAATGAAGAGTCTATCCACATAGTAATAGTACCATCCTCACCTAAGGAAGAAACAAAGCGAACCATATTGACATTTCATGATAGCAAGGTGAAAATCAATCCACAAAGTGATGAAGTGTTATGAGCTCTTTTGTTCATAACCATTAGAGTTGGTTAGTACAAAGTGCACTGAGTACATGTTGATGATAGAGCAAATATAAATGTAATCCCATTACCCATTATTGAATGATTAGCCTGGGTTGAAAACATGTAGGACACCTCCACTTGCATACTTAAATCATTTACCAGGTCACATGAAGTAGTGAAAGGATCCATCTCATTAGATTTTGTGGTTGGGAAATAATTCCCCACATTTATTGATTTCCTAGTTGTTGAAAAAACACCAGGCTTCAACTTAATCCTAGGAAGATCATGGTTGGCTAAGATGTGAGCAATTTTCTCCTTGATCCACCAAGAAATTCATTATTATTATAAGGAGGATGAAGTCATTTTCCACAAAGACAGCATAGTTTCCTTATTTGTCAATAATGTTAACATAGAACAAGGATTTGAGGTGGAATTTTAAGAAGAAACTCCCATAGACAAAACCGAAACCAAAAATCATAATGAAACTAACCAAGCTAAAGCTAGCAATGCTAGGGTTATGAATGAACCTTGGGAAGAACTCTCATTTAGCATCGTAAGCAAAGGGAATGGGGAATATAAGATCATACAACAAAAACATTATACATTTTCTAATCTTTCAAAGATTAGAAAATAGTTGCATGATTAATATGTTGCCTATCTTCTTTTCCTTATACATATGATGCGGTCATTTAATTAGTAGTCTCATTTGCAATTTTTATTTACATGTTTACATTTTGCATTACACATTTTACTTTATTACATATTGTTTGCTAGTTTACCTTATAACTTTATTTTTCATTTTTCACATCAATTCACAGTTTGTGTTTTCTTTTATGTTTATAGAAAACATAAAATTATAAAAAAATATAAAACATAAAAAAAAAATTAAAAACAAACTATAGCCATGCAACAATGTGAGAACAAAAAATTGGAATATAGCCTCATATAACCAAAACCAAAACAATAGTTATACTTGCACTGTGCAATAGGTAAGAAGAAATAAAAATAATATAATCTTTTTGGCTATGATAACCAAATAAAATAACAATAATAATGTAGCCAAAATTAGAAAATATGGTACATCCATCATTAGCCAAATTAAGCCATAGAAGAATGAGGAGGAAAATCACTGACATCATCACCATCATTGCCTAGGTCTTGCAAATAATAAAAAACATGAAAACATTAGTAATCATAGTAGCCACAAATGTAACCATATAACAATAAAAATATCTGTAACAAAAAAAAACCATAAAACAAAAAATATAACATAAAACTTAAACAAAATTCTATAAATCTCAGAAGGTTTAGGAGTGATATCTTTAGGTGTGAATCTTTAGAGGTTAATCTCCAACCTATGAAGAATCTCTTCTTTTCTCATGTTAGCCTAATCGATATCTCCTAGATCCACACCTACCAAGATTTTTTTCTTCTTCACATCTATCCACTCAGAAGAAGCACAAGAAAAGGTAGCCATGGAAGTTTCCCTAGATGTGGTGGTGATTTGGGAAGTTGAAAAATCAATAGCCACTACTAACTTCTTGAACTTGCTAAAGTTGTCTTTTGCAGTTATGCCATGCACAATAAGCTCATATTTTCATTGTTTCATAGTTTCATCATTTCATGATTTCATATAGTTTTCATTTTCCACTTTGTATAGTCTCTTGTATTCCTTCTTCTTCTTTTTTCCATTCTAACACCCAAGTGATGAGCTGTGATATCGTGTACCTGATATCGCATCCACCACGTGATATCGCATCCTGCCTCATCTTCTATATATAAGAGGCAGCGCCCTTTGTTCCTAGTAGTTAGACTTAGACCCTTAGCCAAATTCTTGCAATTTAGCAATTCTAGAGTTAGAATAATTTCTGTGTGCCTGCAGTAGGAGTCATAGAGTGAACAAATCTTTATTCGAGCAATTTGTACCTGAGCACACATTTGTGTATGGCAATAAAGATGAACTTTATGATAAACCTTGCAACATACAAATTAAGCTAATTACTAAGTAATTATGATTGAATGTTTAATGATTTCCTAGTTAATTAATTTCTCTCTCAACCCTTGACCCTCTTAGTTAAGTACACTTAATACAATCGCTTTGAGCATGCATGTAGCACTTAGTAACCTAGTAACGATTAGCATTTGGTAATCCCAGCAGTATTGCACTGGTTCAGGATGTGTACGGAAAGTGGGAATGCATACTGGTGTTAGGAATATTTAGAAACTAGTTAATGAATAGTTAAGATAAATTAGCCACTTAGTTCTCTCTCCCTCTCCTTTATTAGTAGAAGACATAAAAAGACAAAAGCTATAAAAATCACATACCTCAAGCTTACTTAACCATACAACCGTAACAATACAAGTAAGTTTGGGAAGATAATGATTGATTAACCTTGGGTGTTCCATTAAGGAGCGTAAGCACTTAGTCCTTGGAGTTCGATCAGATCACGTGTGAACGCTTGTATTCATATGGTTGAGTGTAGGGGTACCTCGCCACTCATCATTGGTACCATTGCCAAGGATGGTGCTAGTTATCTAGATTAGTTATATCATACAAGGTCACTGTATAGGAATTAATAATATATCTTTTAGGTAGAAATAATTACAAAAAGTCACATAAAAATTCACACACAATTGCACAACCATGCCTCTCCTACAAGACTACGATAATGCCATATCTAGTAAGGCAATTCATTGGAGAACCAACAAATTATATGACAATGAAGATTGGAGTACGCAATCCAAGGTGGGGGTTTCTTATAAACATAAATGAAGGCAGCATCGTCCCAACGCATAAAAGCATAACCTACTTGATGATGATAAACCCCTACTGGTCACTACAAGCCTAACGCAAATACAAGAGGCTGTTCGAATCTCCCGTAGGCATCGTAAAGAGAGCTGCCTACCCAAGCTCGATTTAAACAACTTTCCCAATTTCTTAGGAGGCTATGACTTAGATCCATAACAACATTTACAAGCCTTATACAATACTTGTACATGGAACAACATTGATAATGGGTGGCAAAAACTCAAGTTCTTTCCTATGACACTCGTTGGACAAGCAAAAGTATGGTATAGATCATCAAAAACAAATTTAATACGACATTGGCCAACAATGATAGAACTCTTTAAGGAAAGATATCAAACCTATGCAAGAGTGTTGGCCTTGAGGAAACAAATCCAAGAGTGGAAACAAGCACAACATGAACACTTGGACATGGGCCTAGAAAGATATTATGCACTGTTAAACAATTGTCCAGGCCATGAGTTCTTTGAGGAAAGGCTAATGTACCATATCATTGATGGGCTTCGTGATGAAACAAGAGAGACCCTAGGGATGTATGCCCAAGGTCAACTATATGAACTACTAATCCATCAATTCCAAGAGCTTATTAAGTGGGTAGCAAAAGAAGAAGGAGAAATGGCTAGATGTGAGAGTGTTGAAAAACATCAACAGGACCAAAGTCTCAACTTAACAAAGGTCCATAATCACAAAAAGGAGAAATCACCCTATCTCAAGGAGGAAGAATGATATTTTCTAGGAAAAGATTAATAAGATGTTGGAATGGATGCATAAAAAGTGTGGAAAATATATCAATATTATTGGAGATAAAGTTTTGACAACCCGAGGAGCAGGACAAAGTATCATTAGAAAATCAAAAAGAAGGGATGAAGAAAATAAGAGCTTAACTGTCAATCACATGTATGAATGCAACATTTGCCTGTACGATCACCCCAAGGTACAATGCCCAATCTTGTTACATTTATATGAGCATTAGGGAAGCATGTTACACCCAGAGTTCATACAGAGATACTGTGTTCAATCACAGTGGCAACAATCCCAGTCGTGGGGGAAGCCATCCCTAAACTGGAAACACCCTTCGTATCATCCAAATCGAAACGCTTATCTAGTTCAGCATCCTGTTTCCTCGACTGTGTCAACATACTCTATCTCACTACATTATTATTCTCCTCAGTACTATTAGCCCATGTTCTGAACACAACCACTGCCTTGTGTACCTTACACTTCTTCTAAATTTCAACATTCTCATCCTTTCCCTCCTTCTACATCACCACCAACTATTCCTGAAGTGTCTTCACCACAGCAACAACCCACGAATGTTACTTGTGCTACTATTACCAATAGCAGTGAGAGACCTCCACAACATCAAAGGTGTCCCTTCTTTAGACATGACCATAGGAAGGGACAACATAGTTCCAAGGCCACTGCATTCTCCAACTCAACACAAGTCCAACACTATGGTGCATCCTTCTTCTTGAACCCAATGCCTCATGTCACTTCATCAGGGACACCAATTAACACTCCAACAACCATACGACCTAATGAATACAACCATGGAGAGCGACATCCCGATCCTTGCATACTATCTTACGATCTTAAATATCATAGTGGGTCAACTCTTTACCTAGGAACCACATCTTATTAATTGCCCCACTACGCTTACTATAATCAGATGTGTGAACTCCAATGGGGTAAGTATGACCAAGTTTTGATATTTCCAACTTGCAAGGATCCTCATCTTTCATTTATTAATCCTCACCATGTTCAATTGTTTAGTTATGGGGGATATCCTCCATTCTAATAACAAGCAGGATTAATAAATATTTTTCATTTTCTTTAATTTTACAATTTTTTGTTTTCCCACTTTCATTTTTCAATTTCTTTTTTGTTACCATTTTGTATTTTTATCTTTTTATTAGTAATCTCATCTACGAATAAAACACTCATGTGGCTCGTTGGTTGAGGTGTGTTCTATGTTACCGAGTCTCGAGTGATTAATTATTTGGACAGTGAGCCCATTACACCCACTCATCCATTCTACAAATAAGAGGTTCTATTCGAGGGTACAATGATATTCTTGACATTCTTAAAACTTAAAATTCATTTTGTGTTCATTGTACCCAAAATGAAGAAGGATGAATCAAGAGGGAATGATTAGGGTGTGACATGAAGGGGACTTGTGGATTCTCTTTGGTGACATCTATGAGAGTTATCACATAACGTGGTTGTACTAAGATCCTGGTAGACCTAACGCAAAATGGGAGTAAGAGTAATCAAAAGACACTAAAAAATCCAATGCTGTTTTAGGGGGGCTCCCACAGGAAAGACATGCATCCATGCTTGAAGGTTGGCAGCTTCTCTGGATTTAGCAATTGAAAAAAAGAAGAAAAAAAAAAGAAGAAAAAAGCACAAAGAAAGTGCCACAAAGAAAAAAATCACTCCTCCCTTGAACAAAATACCAAGTGATCGTATGCCTTGTTATGGTACTCTCATAGTCGCTCATCATGGGATGAAACAATGCGGTGTCACTGATCAGAGGAATGGACTTGATCCTGAACTTAAAACGATGGGTTAATGACACATTAATCATAATTTACATGTAAGATTCATTATGCCCTGGGTTAGTTACCTCATGTCCTAATCTCTACAATCCCTTCTATAGTCCATCTCATCTCACTGTTCATGTAATTGTAGCTTGTGTCTTGTGTAGCATAGAAATTCTACCTCATTCCAGTGATACTTACATGTGTGTGTTTTGTGGAACCAATGTAGATTACATTTAACCCTTCTAATACCCATGGACACTTTTAAGTATGGTTACGCAAGGGCATTATAGGTTGGAACCTGCTTTGTGGAGGACCCACTTGCGTAATTTTTGTAATTTGCACTCATAACACATATTCCACACATCATCTATTACCCTTAGCATATTTTCAACAATGTTCTTTCCCTTATTACTACCCCTCTGGTTCAAATGTTCCTATGAACCATCACATAGCCTTTTTCTCTCCCTTACCATCTGAGGTCCTTATTGATAAATTCCACACCATCATCATTTTCGTGCCTTCAAAACTAGTTGAATTACCCTAAAACCCTTTAACACTCATCCTGATGTCCTTATTTTATATCATTTAATTTCAAAAAAATATTAAAAATCTGGTACATTCTATAAAGTGCCCTAACTTCGATAGGCTGTAATATCACATACGTGATATCGCGGCCGACGTGATATCACATCTGCACTATCATGTACACAATATCGCGTCCAAAAATATATATATATATGTGACCCCCTGCACTAATCAACATCATTTGCAACTATTCACGTGGGGGAAGTTTTTCAAATTTCTCTCTATGACTTGCGATTGCGCGTCTCTTGCTTTCATATCCATAACTTGCTCGCTGGTACTACGATTTTCATTTTGTTTGAACCTACTTGAACCTGGAGTGTTTAGCTTAGTCGCGGGGGAGGGGCACATGCCGAATAGTGTATAAATTTTTTGAAATTTTTCATCACCTGAATGACATTATTAAGGGTAATTAGCTATAAAATTAAGGATAAATGCACCAAAAAAAATTTCATCTCCTTAGTTATACTGAGAAACTAGATTTGGAAACCACCTAAGCAAATAGGATTCAATATTATAATCTTTCAGGGACATTTTCTCCTAATAAGTAACATCACATAGAGATAAAGCAAATTCATTAAGGTAAACGGTAAGGTATAACCTAACTTTGGTAACAACCTTACTAACGATTGGCCTCATGTGATTGCAGATGGCACCAAAATGCGAACAACAGGAAGGTCCTACTCAAGGTGTGATTAAGAGACCTAGGAGAGGTGAAGGACCAATTCTTGCCACACAACATGCAGAGAAGGAGGAAAAATCATTTAGTATCCACCAAGAAGACCCTGCCACTGTACAATCAAAAAAGGTGGAAGGAGGAGCTACTGCAATGTTTGAATAGGGACAACATCTCATGTTGGCCCAGGATTGTGTTCAGGCCATCCATGAAAGGTCCATATTAACTGTAGTAATCATGGAATTAAAATTTAGACTTTTTGTAGAATTTTCTTGGAAGTTTGTTAGGGATCACCTTAAAGGCTCCCCATTGTGGCCTCCCCTCTTTGAAAGCGGTGCTTGGTACTTAGGGGAAACATACCAATTTTGGCACAACAAAGAAGAAGGTACATAATTAACATTTGTGGTGTGACTATTGATTTCTCTATTCAAGCCATTTTGAAAGTATTAAACCTTCTGAATATAGGGCCAAAGTTTGCTCAGAACCAGCTAGACACTTTCGGAACCGAGTAACTCAATAAACTGTTGATAGAGAATAAAAGGATGGCTGAAGAAAAAGAGAAGGGTGACTAGGATGCCTCTATGGCACAAGCGCAAACTTACATGCACGCCAAGGCACTCAAGGCCTTACAAGAGGGAAAACTCCAAGCCATACTTCAATGCCATCAAATCCCAAGACCTAGAGCACAAGACAAGGGAAAGACACCCATGGATGAGCCATCACCACTAGGAACTACATGAGTTTCACCCAATCTTGTAGTTATATGATTTTCTTTTGCATTCTCTATGTTGTGTCTCAATTTTGTTCTAATTCCACATTGTGGCATGAACCCATTCTTGTCAGTCAATAATCCCATACCTATCCACTATGTAATCAATGGAGCTTGTTCTCACTTAACTTGAGGACGAGTTTTCATTCAGTCGTGGGGGTATGATGAGTTATGAATTGTTGGCTGTGATATCACATCCATGATATCACATACGCAATATCAAATACATGATATCGTAGCCTATCTCCTCATCTATAAATAAGAAGTAGACAGATCTGGTAGTTAGTTTTTTAGAGTTGTAGGAAGTTTAAGTTTTCAGTAGTTTTTGTACATCAGTTTTTCCTCTCAACCCTTTCTCCCAGTGCATGCCTGTAGTGTGGTCATTGTAAGTGTACTACATCCTTATTCGAATGTGATGTACTTAGACACGAACATGACCGGTAATAAAGATCAAGATTACTTCATCATTATAGCATCCACTTAGCTTAATTATTTAATTGTTATTGTTATTTACTACTTTTGTAGTTAATATCTCTCTACCTTTATCTCCTAGTAACATGAAATGAGTACGAATTAATCATGAGCATTTAAGTGTGACTACTTGGTAACCCAATAGCATACTTAGGTCATGCACTTGGTAATCCTAGTGGTAGTCATGCACGAGGTCCAAGATGTGTACGGATGATTAAGGAATGGATGCTCATCGCACTTAGGCTAGCTTAGACTCTCTCTCTCTTCTAGTTTAGTTGATATTATTTTCCATTAGTCCCAGGAGTAGCATTAGTATAGGAACACATCATACACCTCACTTTGGACTAAACCATATGTGACAAAGCGAATACTAGTCTAGGTGGGAAGACAGGGAACTGCAATCTACAAGTAACTGTCTAGATATGACAACTAGCCCGTCTACGAAGTTCAACCAGATCGTACGTGAAACACTTGTATTCGTATGGTTGAGTTTAGGGGTACCTCATCACTCATCACCAAGCATAGTAGTCACACCACTCCTTGGTCTTGCAGACCATCATCTCCTGTTGCATGTCCTTCTTCACGTTGCTCGTGGCTAGAGTAACTTTTCCCTAAATGACTTTCCAATAGTGAGACCACTCAATTTCCTTCATGTGCAAGGAATCCCTATTTTTTACTTGAGCCTCTATGAACTACTTAAAATCTTTGAGGCTCTTGTTTTCATCTACCAGTTTCTTGTTTTGTTTTTCCAATGCTGCAATTTGTTCCCAGAAAACCCCATTCAAAAGTTGGGATTTTCAAAACATTTTTGCGCATGATGCATCAAATTGTGTGGTCTCCTTATATAATCTTCATGAAACATTTTCCACATCAAGTGGTAGCACATGGAACTCATCAAACTTAAAGGCTGACAAAGAATTCCATTTAACCTTGAAAACTCTAACATAAAAACATAAAAATCAAATAATAATAATAAAATGATAAAAACATGAACCAAAAAATAAAAAAAATAAAAAAAAATGCAAAATAAAAATATTTTAATTTTTTTACTGACATTAGGAGCTAATTTTTGTAGCCTATCAACCATGTCATCCATCATTCCCTTCATAAATTTCATTGTGTTGAGTTCCTTCATCCAAGGTATTAACATTAAAGCCAAAAATAAAAATAAATCAGTAAGCATTTTTACTAGCAAAATATAACCAAAATCAACCCCCGATGTGTTTTTTGCGCTTGCCTTTGTGCTGAGGGAGGG
>MNCI01016926.1:245556-267596 GCA_015680685.1 Gnetum montanum | reverse complement strand
ATATATATATGTATATAAATGTATGTATGTATATATATAGTAGCTTTGTTAAGCCTGATCACCAGTTTCCTAGGTGCTTGTTGGTTAGGAACTATGATGTTTTTCTTAACTCATGGCCCTTTTATCTTTTCTCTAGTAGAACCATCTACTTCTACGCATCATCTTTTTACCTTACCATGTGTAAAACAAGGCTCTATCCCCATGCTATCAAGGGAATAAGCACGTATACCACTAACATTCTTAGTGATAACAAATAGTGACTCTCCTATACCCTCCACAGATGAATCTTAGCCAAGCATCACATGAGCCATATGCTTAACCCAAGGCTTGGTAAGCTGGGAGACATCACGTGCCACCTACTTTCCCTCTCTTTTGATCACTAGGAAATTCACAAACCTTCTAAGGTATGCATCAAAAGGAATGAAATGCACATGATATATAGAGTTAAGGTTCTTATAGAGTTTTTTTCACTCCACCCTTTAAACTAGCAACCCAAAAAGTAGCCCTATCAAACCTAGTACAATCAATCAAAATCTTTTTCATGGTCCAAGCATGTTGAACTCCTATATTTTTTTTTTGTGACAGTAGCATGGGAAAGACTCTAGAGTAAAAAAGAGGATATGACTTATTTGCCTCTGTAATATCACACTTACTAAAAGATAATACTATACTAGGAGGTGATTTGAGCCGAGCCTCCATATCCTTTCTATGATTAACATCTTTCCTTGCTCTAATGACCATCTTAACTCCACTAGCAAGTATGCCAAAAAGATCGCTAAACATTTGTTCATTAATGCTCAAAATAGCAGGAAAACCATGGACACAGGTAAAAAACTTGGTGACTCCTTCATCAAAAGAGTCAATCATGTTCAACATCTTAGCCTGTGACATGGATGGATTAGGAAGCATGAATAAGTTAAACAAACCTGTGTTGGTGATCCTTTGTTGGATGTTCGTAGAGGGCCTTTGTTTACCAACCATTCTTGTGCTCAATCTACCTCACCTCATTTAAGGAGAATCTTCCCCTTAGTAAGGCTAGAAGCAACCACATTGATGATAAACTTACACAAAAAATATATAACACATAACATAGTTTGTCTATTAGCCAATTTAAGTTATAAAAAACTAATGTAGCCTATAGTAAGCCATAAAATCATAAAAACTAAAAATTTTAAAAAATTAAAAACCACAAAAATAAAAATGTTTAAAATGTTGATAAAATTAAACAATTTTCATTTACTAGGCTTAGGCAAAGCTGAAACCATAGGTTGAACTTGTGTACAAGCTTCCAAATCTTAGAGAGGCCAAAATTCTTATGCACATTTGATGACCACAAAACTTTGGTATGCATGAGAATATTGCATCTGATACTAGGCAAACTTTGCATCAAGTTAGTTAAGCACTTATACTTTTATATCACCTTGTTTGAATTCCTCCAAGGCTATGCAAGCTATAGACAAGGTTTGATCACTTTTCATCAATCCTTTGCCATGCACCCTAAATGTATGAAATGAAGACATGAAAACAATCAAACAAACAACCCTTAAATAAAAAAAAAATATTTGAAACTAGAACAAAGGTTACACTTCTAGTAGGTAAATGGTTCCAAGAGCATTCTAAAACAAAGTGTTTAGTTTGTGACCTATCATAAATGTGTTGTTTTTATTGTATTGGGAATACATTGGCATCTCCTAGATGCATGATAACTATTGAACACCTATGGAGTATAGACCCCCATCGTGCTCTACTTCTATCTAGGTTTCAAAATCATCCACCATGTACTTCAAGATGTAATTAGAGGACCCTACTACAAGAGTCTCTGTAATTACAACTACAACATCCACAACCAAATGTGACCATATTATTATATTGTAATGTTGTAGTAAGTACATCAAGAACTCTCTAGCATTGGGTTTAAGCCACACATGAGTGCACTCATTAATGGCCATGTCAAGTATCAAACTATTCTAGGTAGCCACTCTAGTACAACACAAAATGCCTACCAACTCCAAAATGATCAAAATTGGTTTTAATTAAGCACTGCACATAGCTAAAATATATAACTATTAGACAACATTTAAAAACTAAAGAATAAATAAAATCAAGTAAAAATAACCTCAATAGTGCTAGCATTTACATGAGAATAAATAATAATAAAAAAACCAAATTCATTAACATAATTACAACTATAATACAAACCAAAAATAAGCCTTTGCAAAAACATTGGACATAATAAAAAAAACACAATTTGATATTTTGGCAAGCTTGTAACATACAAAAAACTAGATTTGACATTTTAACAACTATTTGACATGTCAAGTTTGACATTTTGTCAAATCGTCGATATACAAAGTATCAAACATCCATTTCTACAAAGAGTTAACATAAAATCAAGTTTTTACAAAAATAGTTAGCTAAGATTAAGAACACTGGAGCTTGGAAAATTTAAAAAATCCCAAAAACAATGGTCAAAGGACTAGGAAAATGCCAAACACTAAGAATTTGAAAAGAATAAGATGAAAAACATAAGTTTTCTTGGCTCTAGAAGTACATACGCTGCCATTTCTTGGCTCTAAACTACCTTATACATTGTCACATGAACATAGAGAGTGCCATACGCTACTCTTGTAGAGATTAGGCCCTCACACGTTGGCCATGGGATTAAGACAAAAAATTCACAATGCCAAAATTTGACCCCAAACACTTAGACATTCTTAATGCTAGATGGAAAAATCCCAAAAATTTTGCAAACAAGCCAGAAATTGGCCAACGCAAGTCTCTAAGGTTGGAAAAAACTCTAGAATTTTTTTAAAAATTATTTTTAATCACAGATGTAGTAAATATGGCTAGAACAACCCAACTTCATTAACAATGTTAATATACAATTGCATAAAACACATAAAATTTCACCAAATTTGACTTAGAAGAAACCTAGTTTGGCAATGCATCTAGCCTTCTTAGAAATCCAATATGCTAACCATATGTGGTCAAAAGCCTACCAACCCTACCAATTTAGCCATAGAAAAACTACAAAACCTCATAAAACAAGCCACAACTAGAACATTGTACACTAGAAAAGAAAAATCCAAATCTCCACAAGAAAAAAATTTAAAAATTCAATTTAATCTTTGTGATAGCTGAAAGATCCTAAATAATCAATCTATGGAATCAAAACTTAGAAATCTCATCACATATAGCCTATACAAAAATAAGATTTCATTAAAAATAGACAAAATATGACATCAACACTACACATGTGCTTGGAAAAAAAATCCCAATCTTTGCTAAAACAAAAACCCAAAAAATCCCAAATCTCATCCTTGTGATAGTTAGAGAGCCTAAACCCTAGATTCAATGTAGCTGAATGCAAAAATATCCACCAGAATAGGCCTAGAAGTGAAAGAACATTATTACAATTTCATTAAAAAATGAAGAAAATGATGGAAAACTAATACCTGGAAGTGACTAATGAAGATTCCTTACCTTAAGATGGATTTGGAAGCCTTGATATGATTTTTATAGCCTCCTCTACCTCTTTCAATCCTAGATTTTGACTTGTTAATATAGTCTTCTTCACCATGATTACTAAATTTGGGAGTTTTGCCTTTGATTGCAGAAAGAGGCTTAAAATTCCTAGGGTTGCTGCAACACATTGGGCACAAGAGGTGGAAAAAAGTTAAAGTTGCTACAATATGTTATGTGAACAAATCTATAATCCCAAGTCTAACTCTCATACATTGGGCAAAGGAAATTAGGTGAGAAATTAAGCTCATACGTTGAGGTTTGGTTGAAAAATCTTCTTCCAAATGCTTACATGCTATGAATAATCTTTTCATGCAAGCTAAGAACTACCCTCCACATGCCATGGTTAGGAAATTAGTTGGAAAATTAGTCCTATACACTAATTTTATTGAAAAATTTGACTTCCCTAGCCTAAATGTTGTAAACAGGTGGTGTGTGGGTCCCACAAACTTGGCCACAATATTTAGAATTCCACACATTGCCTCATACATTGGGGAGAGGAAATAGAGAAGGAAATTAAACTCATACATTGTGCCTTGGTCAGGATTTTATGTTTCCAAATATTATATGCTATCAAAACAAACAATTTTGACCATAGGTAGTTCCCAAAGATCATAAGCTAGATATCTTGGGTTCTGTACATTGGTGATGGGAAATTAGTTGGGAAATTAACCTCATACATTGACAATCTAGTGTCAAATTAATTTTCATTGCCCCACATGCTGCCCATCCACTCTCATATGCTCCCTAGTAGGTTCCACAAAGTTCAAGAAAAATCACCAAAAGTTCCACATGTTGTGAGTGAGAAATCGACAAAGAAATTAACTACCATACACTATCAAACCTAGGTTCATGGCTTATACACTACTAGAATAGGTCCAACACATTGTGGATCATTCCTGGGATGCTCATAGACTACCTACCTAGGCGATACACACACTCACTCCATCCTAGAATGCCCACACATTGTGACATAAGCTCCCACATGCTAGGATGGATGTAATTAGCTTTTTGTAGCTTATTTGACATAAAAATCTATTATTTCACTCATTTATAGTCCATTTTCATCAAATTATAACTTTTTTTGATCACATAATAATGTAAATAACACATCAGTATTATTTAATACCATTTTTATTACATTTAAGGTCATTTGACCTTGTTTAATCTCATTCTCCATCATTTGCTATAATTTTACATCATTTGATATTATTTCACATCATTTTGACATCATTTGATCTTATTTAGCCTCATTCTACATCATCTAAGATCATTTGATATCATTTGGCATTAAGTAGACCTTATTTAACCTCATTTTACATCATTTTGCATTATTTTGACTCATTTGGCCCTTATTTAAATTTATTCTACATCATTTGGCCCTTATTCTATCTTGTTTCACTTTAATCTACTTATTTGGTCTTAGTTTACCTTGTTGTGAACTTACTTTGCCTTGTTTTTCTTTGTTTTACTTTGTTTTGACTTTATCTTACTCTATTATGCCTTATTATTACATTATTTTTGCATATTTTTTGGCTTTATTTGACAAAACATCATGTAGATGTCACTTAATATGTTCTTGTTGACATGTAGGATCGAGCTATGAAGACATGAAAATAGTTTGACCTACCTTTGAGCTTGAATGGACACTATGATGATTTCAAACAATCAATTGACCTTGAACATCTAGGTCTTGGGCTTGAGAACCTATTTGACTATATAGCCTCAATATAGAAGTTCTTGAAATGACCTAATTACATAGTTAAAACCCTCAACTTAGAGGCTGGAGACATTACAAGGATTGTCTAATTGAAATCCTTGTTACAACCCATAATTGTGACATCCCATCCTTGGATGTCATGGCAAATGTCAAATATATGTTATATTAGACATTATGTGTAAAGGAAATAATAGGAAAAATGCAAAAAGAGAAAGAAAAGAAAAGAATTCTTTATTGATATGAAAATAGAATATCCAATGTGGATCATTGAACTTAGAAGGGGAAGGGGGGGATGAATGAGTTCCCCAATTTTCAATTCTTTGACACAATAGCACACCAATTTTAACATGGTTCCCCAACTTGGGTAGTTTACACTCAGAGGGTAGTTCACAAGAACACCTCTAGACTTTGTTCCTTCCAAAGTGTGGTTTGAAGGATCTACACCCTATACAATATTCAAGCCTCACTCTAAAGTGTTGTGTTGCAACACTAACCACTCAACCTTGCAAGGTCTTGTTAGGCTTGGAGTGTGGTTTCTAGGCTTTCACAATCTTTGCAATTTTGAGATTCACTCTAAAATGTTGTGCCACAACACCAAACACTTAATCCTATAGGATCTCAACAAGCTCAAGCAAGATAACTTCCCACAAGAAGCACATCAACCTCATAGGGCAACAAGGAAGAAAAATTACATGGAATAGTTGCAACTTAGTTTGCTTATCCTTTAAATTTGAGGTACAACACACTTTATAATGACCAACTAATGATATAATGAAAAGCGATAGAGATCACAATGATCAACAAAATGATTGTGCAATGATTACACATAAGCTTGCACATTTTCCAATGCATATGATGTCTTCTTATAGTTGCCATGTTTTCAAATCCATCTTGGAAGTCATGCAATGACTAGCCAACAGTCATGAATGGTTATGGAAGACATCTTCTTCATGCTTAAGATGTCTTTCTATTTTCCTTCTATTCTAGGAAGACATCTTTGTTTGGGAAAGATTTCTTTGTCTAGTGAATGATGTCTTTCTGAAACTAGCCTACATTTTGTAAAGACATCTTTGCCTAATGAAAGATGTCTACTATTTCTTGAAGATGTATTTGCTTGTGCATCCTTCAATTTTTCCAAGATGTCTACTATTTATCAGAGATGTCTTCTTATGACTAAGAACCTTAGTCACTAAAAAAAAACCAAGGATCCTCGATGTAGCAATTTCCGAACCTTAAATCCCTAGGGCCTCTTCAAGAAAAATGGGATTCAAGATGCCCTGGTCAGTCTAGCGAATCAACTAAGGACTTATGAAATGCAAACCATGGAAATACAAATAGATTCAAATAATGCACAGAAAATAAATTTATTTTTGAACAAAGAACTCAAAAATTGAAACTTTATTGAGAAAGAATAAAGAGTAAGTTAGATAAATGCATACAAATGATTCCTAGATAAACAAAAAGGGGGTTCACTTATGCAAGAGTTCAAAGCCCATTGAAGTTGATGTGATCTACTCCATGATCCAGGTACTAAGCCACTTTTAATGTTATCAAACCTTCCTTGATTGCCACAACCTTAGATCTACAAGTCAAGTCACTACTGGAAGGTGAGCAGAGTGGAAAATTTGGATGTCAGATTACTCCATGCTGGGGTTTGGGAATCCCAAAAGTGCAATGTGGACACTCAAAATTTATAAATCTTAAGGCTATAATGCTTTCATGCTGGGGTTCAAAAGAATGCAAGTATGGGAACTTGCAAGAGCTCCTGAGTACCTAAGAATGCTCCCCAAGTGTGGAATAATGAACAATTTTGTGTATATGCCAAAAGTTACTTGATAATGTTGAACTTGCTTAAAATTTTTGGAACCTACAAATTGTGTTGGAGGATAGTTTTTCTAGGTTCTTTGGGCCATGAATGGGGCTGCAAAATGAAAATTCTTTGGATACAAAAATGGCTGCAAATTAGCAATAAAATGCTTGCCAATTTGTTGCAAATTGGCTGCCAAATTCAGGTGAGATGGATGCCCAAATTTTGGGGGTTACCATACATAGTAAGTGCTTCCCCCATGTCCATTACGTTTACTAGAAATAGTAACCGAGACATACCTTCCATGCTGGAGATGAATCTTCTATACTAAGCTCTCCACCATGCTTGCTGAAATGGTTGATCAACATTGAAGTGCATGAAGTGATGAATTTTGGCTTTTGTGGCTTCCACACTGGGGAATGTAATTTTCAATGTTGGGGGTAAAGACTCCACACTAGGGGGGAAACTTCTACACTAACATGGGAAAGTTTCTAGGCTATGCATGTGGTCTCCACACTAAAAGAATAAATTTTTCAAAACCCCCACCCTTCCACACTAGGGGTAGGTGAGATTTACCCCCTACATGTGCTTTTAGCATAGAAAAATGTATACACCCATAAAACCCATCAAATTTCCTTTTTTGGCATTCCAAAAGGCATTTTGACCCCCAAAAGCCTAAATATAGACACTATGTAACTTTTTTCACTTGAAGAATGAGGCTTTGACCACTTATGAGGCATTTTTCAATCCCAAAAGTATAAAGTATGTGAAATTACCCACTGTGGTTTACAATTTTCACATTTACAATGAATTTTTGCCTTGGGTTTCATGGGGTAAAAGATACATGATGAAGATTGGCTATAACATAAAAATTTTTGTGGTGTTTCACATCTTTCTTCAACTTCATATGAATGATGAATTATTTATTCCTTATCCATGCTCATCAAACTTTTGCAAATCTTGTTGTCTTAATTCAAGATTTTGTCATGCAAGTAAAATAATCACACACACACAAGCAACCTATGTTATCCACTTTTCTGAAGGTTTGACATACCAAAAGATTAACATCTAGATCATGCTTGGAGAGTGTTCCTTGGGATTTTCTTCCTTTGGCATCTATCCCTTAGAGGCAATCTAACACTACCACCATGGTTTGGCCTATAACCAACCAGAAGGGATCACTAGTCTACTTCCTATCGTACTTCACCCAAATCCTCTAACTTGTCATTATAGGCTCCATCACTCCATGCTTAGCATGACCTCTAAGCCTAAGTATAAATGCCTTAGGTCAAACCCCCAACGGTTACCTTAAGAGACATGTCTACTATTACAACATGTCCTTTTGGATCTTAATTACAACTACCCTTTCAAGTCTCATTAAGATAACAATAACACCTATTATACAGAGTCACCATGTTTGTTATGCAGTAGCATCATTTGGAAATGAGGACATGATAATCTACCCCCCCTAGGTTTCATTCATCTTTGAATGAGTCCATGTTCACTATCTCTTTCTAGCTCCAATGCTTCTTTTATGCTCCTATGCTTCAATAATTTGATTTCTCCTTTGAATTTGAAGTTATTTCTTGCTTATTCTACAAACAAAATATATGTGAGAATAATTTATGGGAAATTAAATATTACTTTCTTAATACTTATCTCATTTTCTAAGGTAATGAACATAGGTGAATTAAAGATCTACCAACCATCAACCACTAGTCCTAATCAGGGTCACATAAAGTGCAACTCATATATGGTTACCCAAGTTTATTCTCAAATTGCATTATCTCAAAAATTTTATTTATCTAAATTAAATAATGGAGAAAAGAATAATATTTATCAAATAAAGGGTGAGATACTTCCAAATAGATGGACTTTTAGAATCACTGCCAAGGCTATGTGATTTTTTTGAAATCTTAACTATTATTTCTTTATCATCGCTTGAAGTTCTAGAATTTCATTAATCATATTTTCTAAACTCCATTTAAATCTTTGTACTAATTTAAAATTAGGTCCTTTATAAAAGATCACACAATCATCCATGTTGTGATGTTTGTAATATGCTAATATGTATGGCTCAAAAGAACTTCCATAAGAACCTTTTTACTTATAAATACCTTTGTATCCCACCTTTTCCAAATTTGGTTGGGATTGATATAAAAATTCTCATGGAAAGACTTCTTATAGGCATAAAACGTTAGCATCCAAATCTTGTAATTCTGCTAAGATGTGTGGATATTGATGTTCGTGCCAATCCAAGATCCATGGTGGACATAATGAATGTTGTTTCTCACTCACTAAGGATCTTGTAAGCACGTTGTATGTTGTAATTTTAATTCTCATTTTGGAATTCTCCTTTGGATCATTTCTCTTTATGGGTATCATAAACCTTGTTAAAATGATCTTAAGATCCCAAAAAGGTTAAATTCATTAGTCCCAACAAGCCATGATTAGTTGTCCTCATGTTGTTAACTTTTAAGGCATAGTTTTATAATACCATCAAATTATCGAGTACTTGAATGATAAATCTAGCCTTACCATTGAGTTTACAAGGGTAAAAAATGTTGGAAATGACTATTCATATGTTAAAAATGGACATCATATGCTCGAGTTATGCTAAAATTAAACTTTTGAGGATCTAAGGGACTATCTAGGGTAAGGGGTAAAAACTAATTTTTGGCGTTCCTTGGAATAGATTTGACTTCACTATTGTATCGAGAAGGTTGAATTTATAGAAAACAACTCTTCATTCGTCAAAAATGGCTTTCAAAATTAAAAGTTATGGCTTCTAGATTCTAGAATCTTTTGGCATGAAAAACGAGACTTCTCCAGAGGTCATCCATCCCAATACTACTTTAAAACAAGTGCGCTTAAGTACAAGATTCTTGTTTCACATGTGATGAGTGGTGAGGTACCCCTACACTCAACCATATGAATACGAGCGTAGCACGCACGATCCGGTCGAACTCTGCAAACTAAATGCCTACACGCCTCATGGAACACTTAAGGTTAACCATTCGTTATCTTCCCATACTTACTTGTAGTTGTCATGGTGTATGGTTAAGTAAGTCTGAGGTATATGATTTTTATAGCTTTTTATGTTTTATGTCTCCTATGCTAACAAGGTGAAGGGTTGAGAAACTAATTACTAACTCTAACTAATAACTAATTCTAAATTACCTAGCATCAACATCTATTCCCATTTACCGTACACACCCTGAACCAATGCAAATGTGGCTACCAAATGCTAATCGTTACTGGGATTACCACGCGTAACGCATGTGCTCGAAGTGGTCGTACTGAGACACTTAACTAGGAGGAAAGGGTTGAGAGAATCTAATCTAGCCTCAGTGCGATGAGTAGTCAATTCCTTGATTATCTGTACACATCTTGGTGCACGACTACCACTGGGATTACCAAGCGTAGATCCTAGATACGTCACTGGGTTACCAAGTAGTCACACTGAGATGCTCGTAATCAAGTTGTACTCATTCCATGTTGTAGGAGTTTAAGGGTGAGAGAGAAAGAAATAAATAACATTAAAATAAAATCCTATTCCATGCACTATAAGGTTTATATAGGAAGTTCATCTTTATTATCGTACACAACTTGTGTTCAGGTACAATGTTGCTCGAATAAAGATCTGTTCACTTTAGGACTCCTACTACGGGCACATGGAAAATATTCTATCTCTGGAGTGATCAATTTGCCAAAGTTTCCCTACTTCTAGTCTAGGATGAGGAAACAAGGGAGAGCCACCTCTTATTTATAGATATGATGGCACACTACGATATGGCGTACACGATATTGTAGGGGACGACGTGATATTGCGTACGCGATATCACATGGGATGCGATATCACGGCACACGATATTGTGGCCCATGCGATATCGCGTCTCATCAACATGCTACCAACATGTCAAATTATTTTTTGAATATTATTTTTGAGCATTTTTAATTTAAATTAACAGCTCCATAACAAAAATTTTGAATTTCTCATAAGTTGATAGAAATTTCAAATTTTTTCATCTATTGATGGAGAATTTCCCATCACATGGTAGGAAAAGATGGTAGTAGCAACAATCACAGTGGCACATTGGTGGTGGCATCTAAGGTATATTGAGTAATGTCAATGGTAAATTAATGGCTAGGGAGGAGGATGGCAACATGTGTCAACAACAATGCGACAGTGTCTTCTTTTTGCAATGGTCCACAGAGGGCCCTTGACATAGCTAATCTATAAGGAAAGGGGGGAAGAAAAAAGTGACATGGTCTATGTAGGGTTGGTGTAGCTTCTTATGGGCCCATGTAGCCATTAAAGGGCTTGTGCAACCCTCACAGGGGCTTGTGAAACCCCAAGTAGGGCATGTGCAGCCCTCACAAGGGCCTATGTGGCCCTAAGCGGGGCTTGTGTGGCCAAAGCTGGGCGTAGCCTACATAGACCATGCGAATGATAGCATTGCATGCTAAGCATGGTTTTCAACACTAGAGGATGCTAAAATGGACCATTATCAACAAAAATTTTCATGCTTGTGATGCATAAAAATGGATCATTATGAATGATGTCATCGGTACCTGCAAAGCTTTGAAACAAGCCATTATGATCAACATCATCAGTGTCTGCAATGCATAAGAATAAGTCATTATGAACACACCTTTTGTGTTTGTGAAGCACTAGAATGGACCATTATTCACAACGCCAACAATTTCCATGAAGCACCAAAATGGACCATCATGGACAACATCATTAATGTCTGTGGAGCACTGGAATGGACTGTTATGGACAACACTAGCAGTGTTGGAAATGGAGAGTAGCAAAGCATAGCATGACAAGGTGATGCATGGTGGTGATAGAGCATGCGATAGGTGGTGGCAAGAGGTTGTCATAGTGGGGCAAAGTGGTAGTTACGATGGACAAAGTGAAGTAGTAGGCCAACAATGGGAATTAAGGGATGAAGATGGACAAAGTGTTAGAAGGAGGCAACCTTTACAATGAGGGCTGTGCTGACCCTCATGGCCAATTTAGCCCCACGCAAGGTAGAATTGCCTTGTCTATTAGGCCTATGTTACCCTTGTAGGACAATCATAGCCTCGCAGGGTTAGTGTGGCCCCCATAAGGTCAATGTGGTCCCTACTAGGCCTACATGCCCCAATTTTTTAATAATTTTTTTAATTTTTTTAATTTTTATTTATTTATTTATTTTTGTGTAAAAGTGGGGGGCCTAGGTTCAAACCCATGACCTCTCTCTTTTCTTCTTTCTCTTTTTTAAATAATAATAATTTAATATCTTTTTAATGCAAGTATAACAAGAAACTTTAAACATCAATATCTCTTAAATTGTAAGTCCAATTGAGACGGAATTTGTACCATTAGTCATCTCAATGAGCACTATTCATTGGGCATAATATTAGGATTCAAAAAAAAGTTCAATTTTCAAGATTTTAAAATATCCAACTACCATATTCTACCAAAACAGCATTACCAAGTTGATATATGGAAGACATGATGACTTATAAATGACTCTAAGTTACTTAGGATAATAAGTTTCAACAAAGAAAGATCAATTGAGGTCATCGTTACTGACTTTTTAGGAGAAACTTAACAATGTCCTTAATCAATTAGTATTTATAGTCCTAAGATGGGTAAGAGTTACCTGAATCGGTGTATCCTTGTCTTACCAACGTTTCTTGCAATTGATGAATCTTGATGAGGCATAATCAGATCTTCATTGGTCAATGATATCCATGAAAGAATTTTGTTGGTTGGTGGGATCTACATATTTTGTATATGTCTTTTCCATTGTTCATGAAGTCAATGAAAAGGTATCTTTTGTCTTACATAGATAATCTTCGACATGTGGTGCATCTAGTGATGATCAATGACTTTCCTATGTCGTGGTTTCATAGTTCATCATCAGGTCCATGTTGTAGTTAGCCCATGGTTCTGAATGGCCCTTGGGTCATGGTTTGCTTTGATACCAATTATGACATTCCATCCTCAGATGTCATGGCAAACATCAAATATATGGTATATTAGACATTATGCATATAGGAAATAATAGGAAGAATGTAGAAATAGAAAGAAAAGAATGCTTTATTGATATGAAAATAGAGTATCGAGATCATGCTTTGAGAGTGTTCCTTGGGTTTTCTTCCTTTAGTATCTATCCCTTAGAGGCAATCTAACACTACCACCATGGTTAGGCATATAATTAGTAAAAAGGGATAGCCAGTCCACTTCCTATCCTACTTCACTTAACTCCTATGACTTTCCATTCTAGGCTCCACCACTCCATGCTTGGCACAACCTTGAAGCCCAGGTATAAATGCCTTAGGTCAAACCCCCAAAGGTTACCTCAAGAGACACATCCATTATTATAACATGCCCTTTTGGATCTTAATTACAACTTCCCTTTCAGGTCTTATTATGATAACAATAGCACTTGTTATGAAGAGGCACCATCTTCATTATGCAACAACATCATTTGGGAATGGGGATGTGACAATAATGGTGAGGAGAAAACATTGAAATTAAGTTTCTCATTGAAACCCCAACTAGCCCAAGAGCTTACCAAGGCCCTCCAAGATAACATTAAGGTCTTTGCATGGTCATATGAAGACATGCAATGACTTGACCCTTGCTTAGTTCAACACAGCATCATACTTGATCCTAGCATTAAGCCTATTAAACAAAAGGTATGTAAGATCATACTAGACCTAGCACTAGCAATCTATGATGAGATCAAGAAGCTTTACTAAGATCATTTCATCTAAGTCATTGATTATGCTAATTGGGTATCCAACATAGCAGTAGTCCTTAAGAAGAATGGAAGTATTCATATTTGTGTCAATTTCCATGACCTCAGAAAGGAAACCATTAAAGATGACTTTCCTTTTCTTAGTATTAATTAAGTTATTGATACTATAGTTAGTCATGCCTTATTATCCTTTATGGATGGGTTCTTGGGATACAACCAAGTTGAGATTAACTCATAGCATAAATTGTATATGATCTTTATGACCTCTTGGGGAAACTTATGTTACACAATGATGTCATTCAGCCTGAAAAATGCAAGTATGATATACTAATGAGGCATGACTTACATTTTTAGTGACTATATGCTAATCTTGCTTAACAATTATGTTGACGATATTGTTGTAAAGTCCAAGATGGCTAGTAACCATGCACATGACCTAAACATAGTACTTCAATGTTGCCTTAAATTCAAACTTCAAATTACTCCTAAGAAGTATGTCTTTAGTGTAAAAACTAGTAATATTTTTAGTTTCATAGTATCCAAGGCTGGAATACAAGTTAACTCTAATAAGGTTAAGGCCATAATAAATTTAACATGACTTAGCAACCTTAAAGAATTTTGTACTTTACAAGGTAGATTACAATTTATTCGTAGGTTCATCTCAAGGCTCATAGATAAGTTACAACCCATGCAATACTTGCTTAAGAAGGTAGTTTTCTATTAGTGGACTATCCAATGTCAAGAAGCCTTTGATAGTATCAAGCAAGAGTTAGCCTAGTTTCCAACTATGTATCCACCTCAAAAGGATAAACCATTCTACATCTACCTTGCAATCTTTAATGTATTCATAGCCTCTTTTCTCTATAAAAAATGAGATGATGGAGCAAATTTACCTATCTACTACTTGAGCCTTGCATTTGTAGCTTATTAGACCCGATACATTGAGGTCGAAAAGCACTATCTAACCTTAGTTTTCTCTTTGAAGAAATGGATACAGTACCTTTTTAGGAGTCAAGTCAATGTCATATGGAAGGATAATGTACTAAGAGCCATCACAACCAACATCTATGAGAGCAACCAAATAGCCTAATGGAAAGCCACAATAGCCAAGTTTGACCTCCATTATGTTTCCCAAGCCTTAACGAAAGGTCAACCTATAGTCACATAGCTCATCACATTCCTGATTGAGGATAACACAGCCATAGATCTTGAATTCCTAGATGAACATGTCAACATTGTTAATTATGTACCTAAAGGTTATGAGGTCATCATGCACTTTGATGAAACTTCAACTACACATGGAGCTAGTGCTACTATCATCATGACACTCCCTTTAGAAGAAATCCAATCCTTTGACTATCATTCCAAGCTCCCCTACACTAGAAATATGATAGAGTATGAAGGATTAATCCAAGGGATGATGATAGCTCATAATCATAGTTTTACATATCTAATGATAAAAGGTTATTTGCAACTAGTAGTCAATCAAGTGATCGAAGTATAAGCTTACAAAGCTAAAGATTTATAGATGTACTATGATTTAGCTAAAACACTCTTGTTATAGTTTATAGATGTTAGTATACTATAAATTTCCCAAGCCAAGAATACCTTAGCTGATGCCATTGCCACTTTAGCCTTAAGTGTGATGCCTAATGTGTTTAGCAAGTTTCCTTCCATGATGGAAAATTATGCTCTTTCCATTACAAAAAATAGTCAAGATAATTCCATAGCAATGATACATAACATTCCTCAACAAGAATGATACGATAACATCAAGTTTTACCTAATGCATGGTAAACCTCCACAAAACCTTACTACTTCTCAAAAGGATGTTATATGTAAACAATCAAAACAACATGTCATTCTAGCCAATAACACATTATGTCAAAGATTCTACGATGGTGCATTGTTAGTATGCTTGAGAAAAGCAGAAGCTCATATGGTGCTAGAATAGGTACATGATGGCATATGTGGGAAACATATAGGACCTAGAGTCGTGGTAGCTAATATTAGACAGCTATGATACTATTAGCCTTATATAAAAAGTGATTATTTGCAAAAGATAAAAACTTGTAATATTTGTTAATAGTACAAAAACCTAATACATGTGTCATCAACTAAGTTACATACTACTCAAATCATATGGCCATTCCAACAACTGGGAATTGACATAATTAGACCTATAACTCCTAATTCCTCTACAAGACATAGCTTCATCATCACTGCAAGTAGGTATTTCACAAAGTGGGTTGAAGATATCACTATGAGGAAAAAACAGTACAAAAAGTTTGTAAATTTATCTTAGATAACATAGTATCCCATTTTGACCCACCATTAACCATTTTCATAGATAACAGACCATAGTTTAGTAGCCAAGAAATGAAAATCTTTTGTCAATGATTAAACATAAAGCATTATTTTTCATCACCTTATTATCCACAAGCCAATGGCCAAGCTGAAGCTAATAATAAGGTCATCATAAGCCTTCTAAAGAAAATGCTAAGCAATGGCAAACATAGATGGCATGATAAAAATCCTATGTGCACTTTGGGCCTATAGGAAAATCTTTAGAACTGCAACTGGTGTTGTATGATATAGCCTAGTTTATGAATCTGAAGTTGTTTTACCTCTTGAATTATAGGTTTCATCCTTGAATGTAGCTCTGAATGACTACATCAACAATGAGTAGAATAATGAGTTGTGTAGCATTGATTTCAATTTGGTGGAAAAAAATGAATAAAAATGCTTGCCAACATCAAACAATATCAAGATAAGCGGAAACAACATCACCATCATAATCTAACTAGGCAAAAAGTCAAGGAAGAAGATCTTATCCTCAAGGCCATCGACAAACATGCAAACAACCAACTAAGAATGACCTTTCTTGGTTACCAAAGCCTATGGCAATGGAGCATTGAAGTTAGTGGGTATAGAGGGAAATGAATTGACTAATCTAGTCAATTATTCCTATCTCAAACCTTATTATATCTAACATTGATCTATTTGCTTATAGCCTTTGTTTGCCTTTGTTTACAAGTTTAAACAAATGATTAATGTTCATAACTCTAGCAACCTACAGCAAGCAAGCCTATGTGACCTCATATCTCTTTTTAGCATCTCAAAATACTGAAAACTTTGTATGAAATAGTAAAGCAAGAAATAGATTTCTCATGTTCTACAAATTGAAATCTACGATGGCCTATATTTTCTTATTACCTCATTTACCCTTTTGTAATTGCATGTATTCTTTGACTTGTTTTCTTGTACTCTTAGAGTTGTCCTTATAGGATGAGCCTGAAGCCATGGTAGAGGTGTGACTCATTGTAGCAATGAGATACTACATGATCTCGATACATGAGATTTGACTAGCTTATTTGAACTTGCCAACAGTGCTTGCCTCACATCACTTCCATTATCACTACGAAGCCATAACTCCATAAGAAAATTTTATCCTTTCTTACCTTGCCAACAATGAAAACCTATGTTTGAAATTCATGTACCATGACCATGTGACATCCTTGACATGCTTGATCAAAAGGTCACTAAATTTTCAAACTCTTCATTCGGCGAGAAAATGAAACTGAAATTCAGCCTTGACATCAAAACCTAATGAAGGTTTTACTCCTAGAAAAAGAGGAAGAATGCCAACAAAGCCAAGAGGCCAATGTAGCCTAAAGTCAAAAAAATTAATGGTTCTAAAAAATGCATGAGCCAAGTAGCCAAAGTAGCTGATATCGAAGCATTAGTTTCTCCAAGTCCAAGCATATGTAACTAGTATGACAAGCATGAAGCATGAAGACCTCATTAACAAGCAAGTACATCACTGTGTTATAAACATGATGTTAAAATATATGGAACACTTTTTTAGCCTATTCAACCCTTCTCTCATAGCCAATATAGCCATTATTTCATCCGAAATTCTTGTCATCCCATTGTGACCTTATTTCACCATTGTGAGCACTCCTTGGCATGATTCAACGGCTATGGAATCAAGTGTGGAAAGAGAGCACTATGATGAGTTCATGGCAGTGTTTTGCATTCTTTGTTGATTTCTTCTAAGTTAATCCTCAAAACATCAATAAAGAAGGACCAATGAAACACCTCAAGGAAAATTCATGCTACAAACAACAAAGCCTAGTAGCTAGATTTTAATTGTAATTTTTATCAAATTCAATTACAGGAACAATTACCTTGTCTTCACCAAAAATGCTACCTTGTAGCCTTGTTTTGGAAAAAATTATGGATCATTTTTTAAACATGTAAAATGAAATTTATGGCCCAAAATCTATAAATTTCATTATTCTAGCTTATTAGAGCCTAAAATGACAAATACATTGCTAATTGTAGCACAAAAATAAAAAACGGTAGTGGCCCATACACTATAGTTTTAGGCCTTGAAAATGATCCAAATATGCCATGTAATGGTCCAAAAATTACATGGATATATAATTAACATAACAACAATAGATTGAAGGCCTATTTAAGCCAATTTTTAATATCATCTTTTTATCTTTTGGTACATATTTTGGCAAAGAGATCACTTGGCAGCAACAAAAGCAACATAGACCTTTTTAACAATGGAGCAAAGATTGTTATAGATTTCAATAGTATTTTGTAACTTTTTTCAATGCAAATCACTAAGAGTAGCAGATCTTATAGCTACATTTGTTGTAGTGCAAATCCAAGAGTAGAACAAACCATGCATTTTACACTAGTTATTGAAGATATTCGTTCTATTCTTAAGCTTTCAAAGACAACGATTTGTACTTTCTAAACATCTATTTTGAACAATATTTTTTACGGTATTAGTTATAATTTTTTTATTTTTTTTGGCCACATTGTTTCATATTTATTTAAGTCTTTTCTTGAAATCAACATTGAATCACTGCTTCATACATTTTTGCTTACTTACGCTTATCACACATTGTAACAGATTTCTAAGTTCTTAGGTTATCAACGAGACCAACTAAGGTGCTCCAGATCCTTTTGAGGTCCATGCATCCTGGGGGTTAAAATTGTTCTATGGATTGATTTAGTTTCTAGTGCTAATTTTTTCTATCGTTACATTAACAATCTAGCTTATAATATTATTCAATGCTATATTGAGCTATCAAATCTTTTTTTAATATTTTCTGTTATGAAGAGGGACATAGTATGTACCCTAGGTCATATTATTTCATATCATGGAATTGAGGTTAGTGGCAATCATTTTCATCACTATTGTATTGAACTTAATATCTCACAAAGGAAGAACTTTATAATCCTTGTAGTAGGTGGCAAATTTTTTACTTAATTCTTGTCGCTATTGTCATCAAGCTAAGCATCATATTTCTACATGCCCCTTACTAACCAAGAAAAAATGATAAGTTGAGCTTCAAAAAAGATGCTCATAATCTATTCTAGAGTTTCAATCACCATTAGAACATTTCAATCTTGGAACCTCTTCTAGAAATGTCTCTAAAACATTATCCTCTTTTGATCCTTCTAAGTAGTTATGGGTACCATAGTTTGCTTCAAAAATCAAGGTAGCTTCTCAAATATAAGATACTTCTTTAAAATCATCTAAGGACTCAATTAAAAATCATGAGTTTGTGGAATTCATTGGGAGGAAAAGAGTTAAATCATCATCACCCAAAGTTTAGCAATATATGTTTTTCCTGGTGACTAATTCTTCTTCACCAGTTACTACAAGTAATTATTTTGCTATTTTTTCATATGCTATGGAAGTTGGTACTTTGAATTTAGAATATTTTGAGGATCTTTAACAAGATACTCCCTCTACTTACCCATGAATACCTTCTCTTAAAATGTCTAAGGCTTGACTAATTGGCTTTAGTGTAAATGTGCAAGCAATTTTCTTCCTATTTTAAATATTTTTTATTTTATTCTTTTTTAGAAAATTAAGATTTAAGTTAAACATTTATCTTTTTCAACACATTGGTTTCTTTCTTCCTCACTTATTAGTTATGGCTACTTCACATGAGTGTGGAAAACGTCATGCTACCATTCTATTTTCCTCTTATTGGAAAGATAACCTTATACATAGTGGTTTTGATTTGGGTCATAGAGTTATTTAGGTAATCTTCTCCTCATCACATGGATCTTTTGGTATATGTTTAGTTTATGATTAATGAGTGGCGAGGTACCCCTACACTCAACCATATGAAATGAGCGTAGCACGTGTGATCCGGTCGAACTCCGCAAACTAAATGCCTAAACACCCCATGGAACACTTGGGGTTAATCATTCGTTGTCTTCCTAGACTTACTTGTTGTTGTCACAGTGTATGGTTAAGTAAGTCCGAGGTATATGATTTTTTGGGTCTTTTATGGTTTATCTCCTATGCTAGAGGGTGAAGGGTTGAAGAAACTAACTAACTCTAACTAAGGACCTAATTCTAAATTAACTAGCATCAGCATCCATTTCCACTTACCATACACACCCTGAACTATGCAACTGTGGCTACCAAATGCTAATCATTACTGGGATCACCACACGTAATGCATGTGCTCGAAGTGGTTGTACTGAGGCACCTAACTAGCCTAAGTGTGATAAGCAATCGATTCCTTGACTAGCCGTACACACCCGTAGGTGCTCGTAGCCAAGTCATACTTATCCCACGCCTAGCCTAAGTGCGATGAGCAGCCGACTCCTTAACTAGCCGTACACACTGGGACCACCACTAGGATTACCAAGCGTAGATCTTGGAATATGCTACTAGGTTACCAAGTAGTCTCAATGCTCATAATCAAGTCGTACTCATATCGCATGCGACGAGCAGCCGATTCCATGACTAGCCGTACACATCCTTAGATGCTTGTAATCAAGTCGTACTCGTACCACATTCTAGGAAAGCAATAAATAATAATAAATAAAATCTTATCCATGCATTGCAAGGTTTATCCAATCAAGTTCATCTTTATTGCCGTACACAACTTGCGTTCAAGTACAAAGTTGCTCGAATAAAGAGCCGTTCACTCTAGGACTCCTACTATGGGCACATGGGAAATTAATCTAACTCTGGAGTGATCAAACTGCTAGAGCTTCACTACTTCTAGCTAGGATTGGGAAATGAGGGGAGTGCCACCTCTTATTTATAGATTTGGTAGCGGACCGCGATATCACGTACGCGATATCACAGGGGACGACGTGATATCGCAACTTGTGCATATCGCGTCTCATCATACCCCCATGACTAAATGAAAACTCGTCCTCGAGTTCCTTACAATAATATCGGGAAGGTATGGAATTATTGAGGGGAATGGAACTAATGGGATGACATGTGAACGGATCATTATTACAAGACTTGACAAAACTGGTGTTCATGACAACAAGGGTGAACAACTTATTACAATGACATCAGGCCTTTATTGGCAGCTTGAGAGAGAAAGAGAGAGATAGAAAGAAGTGTTGCTGCTACCAACGCCAAGATTGCGCTTTTCGTTGTCCATCCATAAGCATGCCATCGATCTTGCTCCTTGCATAGCTACTTCAATGCTACTCCATTCCAAGTGTTTGCTGCAGCTCCAAATCCAATCCGTTGTTTGCATGATCGCCATCTACACACACAACACAATCATATATTAGAAAGGGTAATTGAATCATTAAGTAATTAATACCTTGCTTCAGTGTAGGCCCATTGGCTAGGTTGTGGTATGGCTGATATGGACCTGGGAAGATGTTACTAATGACTACCAAAGGTATAGGGGTTAGGAAGAAAATCAAAAAATTTCGGGGCTAGGAGAAAATCGAAAAAATCGGGCCCCGTACCCCCATGACTAATCGCAAACCTCTGGTAGCTTTAGAATGAAGAAGGAAAAGGAGTAAGAAAGATAGATAAAAAGGGACAACTGAAAACATCAATGAAGTAGATGTCAAGATGGTAATGAACAAAATAATAATTAATTACAAAATGTTAAGGAAAAGAAGTTAACGAATGCTCCAAATAAGAATGTCAGTGGGTCCTCCCCAAAGTAGGCTCATGTTGTTAATGCCCTAACAAACCCACATTCAAAGAGTCCGTAGGCTCTGGGAATGTCTTTTAGAAAAAGAGTTAAATTCTTAACCGTTAGAGTTTACCGAAAAGAAAACAATGCATCAACCAAAATATATACACTAATGATACAATCGGCAATGAGGTGAATAATGGAGAGAATGATGGAGAGAAGAGAATGGAATGGAATCCCATGAACAAGGTGGTGTACAGCCCCTTGTGTGTTTGATGATTAATGTG
>MNCI01016926.1:231481-245118 GCA_015680685.1 Gnetum montanum | reverse complement strand
TCTGAACACTTATTATGGGACAAACTTACATGGTGGATACACACACACACTCACACAAAAAATGGAAAAGTATAACGATGTTGTAAAACAAAAAATTAGAAAAGTTAAAGAAAGTTGTAAAACAAAAATTAGAAAAGTTAAAGAAATTTGTAAAACAAAAATGTGTAAAATAAAAACTTAAAAGAAATGAGGGCCCCATATGGTTAGCATAGGTGCCCATCTCCCCCATGACTGAGTTGTAAGGGAGAGATCCGAAATAATGAGTGTCTATTTGAATTTCTAAGAACTGCCCAACTTCTCCCAATTGATGATCTTAGATTCAGGGGTGGAAGTTGGTGATGCTCATGTTCCAATGTATATATGCTTTCATTGTTAGCATGAGTTTCCTCAGTTCGTTCCATGCATATTTGCTTGCTCCTTCGAGTGGCTGTCAACCACAGGGTGTCTACTACTGGTTGCGTGGTTGCTACATACAAGCATCTTTGTTGTAAAGTTTCAAGGGCACACCTATTACATGGAGGAGATGAGCATCCCTCCATGTCATCACCCAATGAATCACTGTATGCAATGCATGGAATCTTCTTCTTCTCAATCTTTCCATAAATATTCATCTTAGAAATTTGCAAGGAAACATCATGGATTCCTAGGTACACGTCTACGGTACTTAGCCACAGCCTTTCCATTATATGGGAAAGCCCCCTTTCGTTGTTAACCTCAATCACCAGGAAATCGGCTTAGTATGACCACCCACACATAGTGGTAATAATGTCCTCCACCAATCCCAAGGGAATGGTGATGGATTGGTTAGCCAACTCCAGTTGTATGTTGCTCTTCTTAACTTGGGGCAGGTTCCAGGCATGATACATCTTTTGTGAAATTAAGTTGACTCCGGAACCTTAGTCAAGAAGAGCAACATACAACTGGAGTCAACTTAATTTCACAAAAGATGTACCAACTCTCTACTTCTTTGGTGAGTGTCCTTGGGAATAACTTAAGCTCCTGCCACTCATTATCTATATTTTGCAAGGCACAGGCATTGTGGAATGCCTATAAATGATGTTGAGGATCAGCGTTATATCCCCCTTCAAAATGTGGGATATTATTTATGTCCAAACGCCTGATCCTGCTATCTTTTAAATGCCTTGTGGGGATCCTAACTGCCTCTGTGATATCAAGCATACTTCGGGTTGTGAGTAGGGGTTCGTCATGATCATCTCTATCATGACGTCTGTGATGTCTTTGTGGTGGTTCCCTACTCTCCCTACGTCCTTGCCCTTGTCCTAACTCCTCTCGACCTTCCTATTGAGGTCTTTCATCCTTTTTACTTTTATCCTCCCCTTTACGTTCATGGTGGTTGTGCCCAGATGTGGAAGGAGAGGGTGAGTGATGTGAAGAAGGGGAAGAAGAAGGGGAACCATCACCATGACGGTTTTTCTTACCTTCTCTTCGGCTGCTTCGGCCCCGATCGTTGTAACCATCAAAGTACCCATCCTTAGCATGAGTGGTTGTTCCCTCTGTGAACAGTTGGTGTTCACGAGTATCAGAACCAGGGATATGGATCGTTGATCTTATGTTCTGATACCCTTCCTCCTAACCATCGTTAGGAGGGGGAACATCCTTTGCTAAAGAACCCGTGATAACGGGTTCCTCATCTCTTATTTCGCTAAGGACGTGCGGGGCTTTGCCCTTCAGAAAAGTATGTTGACTCTCCTGCCTTAAATCTCTCATACGTTGGGCATCTATGGGATAATAATCCCTCATGTCAAAATCATCCGCAACGTATTCAGCGTAATATTCTTGCATGCCAATCTGTACCAAGGCACGAAAAAGCATGCGAGAGATTGATCGATCTAGGGGTAACACAATGTTACCTTGCAAATCTCTCCACCTCAGTTGTTCGTCTTGGTGGAGAACAAAAGTAAAATTAGGAATATACTCATCGGGATGAGTATATGTCATCTTATACTATTTAGGACTTGGCTGATTTTGGTTATGCCTTTTATTTTATCGACTGTCTCATGTGTGATCCTTAGGCGGTGAGTTGCTCTTATGAGAAGAAGGCATTGTTATCGGTGTGCTAATTTACCGTTATAAAATTTTTTTCTTTTGATTAACTTGAACGTTCGTTAAGGCTCACAACGATGTGAAAGATTTCCTAATGTTCTATTAGGTGCACAAACACTTAGTCCTTGGCAATGGTGCCAATGATGAGTGGCAAGGTACCCCTACACTCAACCATACAAAACGAGTGTAGCATGCACGATCCAGTCAAACTCCACAGACTAAATGCCTAAACGCCCCATGGAACACTTGGGGTTAATCATTCATTATCTTCCTAGACTTACTAGTTGTTGTCACGGTGTATGGTTAAGTAAGTCCGAGGTATATGATTTTTTTGGTCTTTTATGGTTTATCTCCTATGCTAGAGGGTGAAGGGTTGAAGAAACTAACTAACTCTAACTAAGGACCTAATTCTAAATTAACTAGTGTCAGCATCCGTTCCCACTTACCGTACAAACCCTAAACTGTGCAACTGTGGCTACCAAACGTTAATCATTACTAGGATCACCACACGTAACTCACATGCTCGAAGTGGTCGTACTGAGGCATCTAACTAGCCTAAGTGCGATAAGCAGCCGATTCCTTGACTAGTCGTACACACCCGTAGGTGCTCGTAGCCAAGTCATACTTATCCCACGTCTAGCCTAAGTGCGATGAGCAGCCAATTCCTTGACTAGTTGTACACACTGGGATTACGAAGTGTAGATCCTGGAATACGCTACTAAGCTACCAAGTAGTCTCAATGCTCGTAATCAAGTCGTACTCATACCGCATGCGACAATCAGCCAATTCCTTGACTAGCTGTACACATCGTTAGATGCTCGTAATCAAGTCGTACTCGTACAGCATTCTAGGAAAGCAATAAATAATAATAAATAAAATCCTATCCATGCACTGCAAGGTTTATCCAATCAAGTTCGTCTTTATTGCAGTACACAACTTACATTCAAGTAAAAAGTTGCTCGAATAAAGAGCCGTTCACTCTAGGACTACTACTGCGGGCACATGGGAAATTAATCTAACTCTGGAGTGATCAAACTGCTAGAGCTTTGCTACTTCTAGCCAGGATTGGGAAATGAGGGGAGTGCTGCCGCTTATTTATAGATTTGACGGTGGACCGCGATATTGCGTACGCGATATCGCAGGGGATGCAATATCGCGACGACTGCGATATTACGTACGCGATATCGCGGTGGCTACGATATTACGTACGTGATATCACAGCTTGTGCATATCATGTCTCATCAATGATCCTAATGATTCTACAAAACGTACTCTATTATGAAAACAACTTGCAATTTCTGTTCCCTCTATTCCTTGAATTTTTGGAGGTGCTTTTAATATGATAGAATTTTCTAATGATAAGCTAGAGATGTGTCTCTTCTATCACCAAAAAATAAACATAAAGAATGATCTAATTTTAAGGAAATTTTTTATCTTATAGATGTGAATGATGCTTCTACATGTGATCTTCTTCATAGATATAGCTCAAGGAATCTTCATTTTGGGCAAACTTGCATTTATATTTGGTTGAATAAGTTTTATTTTTTCACTCATTTGTTTTGTTAGGCTACTTCTTCTACTACTATTCATTAACATAAAACTCTATCAAATCATTTCCCCATCACCACGTCAATTAAGATTAATGGTAGTTACCTTAAATATAATTTTCATCTTTGTCCATTACATAGTAAATGTTTCTCAACTTCTACTTCTCAAAAAATTCTCTCAAGCCTTTGGAATACCGAACCAATTAGGTGGATTGGATTCAATGATGATATCGTGCTACTTGTCAAGTGTGAAATTTTGCTCATTATTATGATAAGGTAGTGGTCTATCATGCTAGACAAGATTATAACAGCATTCAATCTATTATTGAATGATTTTTAACTCAATTGGTTCAAGATCCTTTTAGCCTACAAGTTCATGATGATTTGCCTAGAACCCAATCAGCTTTTCAACAATGAGATTTTTATAGTGCACAAAGTACCTTAACCAAAAGTAGAATTAATTAAAAATTCAAGATGAACACTGTAAGGAATTTTTAAAGTATCTAAATAGGTCATCTCTTTTGCATTATTTAGAAAAAATTTCAATTGATGGTACCATCATGATTGACAATAACATGCTTCTTTCCTACCCTAAAAATCATTTTGAAGCTTTATTTACTACTACCCCTATAGATATTTCTTCTTTTAAGGTAGATACTATTAATTATCCTATTCTAGTTAATTCTAATATGTTGCAAATTTTAGAAGCTTATATTACTTAGGTTGAAGTTCAAGAGGCATGTTTTAAAATGATCATTCGTAAGGTTCTAGGTTATGATGACTTTCTAATTGACTTTTTAAGGAATTATTGGGATCTTATTGGAAATGATCTTTTCTAGATTCTTAATGAGGCTATCCATGCCAATTATTTGGCCCTAAAATCAAATCAAGGAATAATTCAACTTATACCAAAGTCTAGAAATCTTGCTCATATCTCCAACCAATGACCCATCATTCTTCTTAACATGATGTATAAAATTTGGGCTAAATGCTTAACATTATGTTTAAGAAGATTCTTTGTCATATAATTTCTTCTTAGCAAATAGGTTTTGTTCCTAGTGGATATCTGTTAAATAATATGGTTTCTACTTGGGAAGATCTTCAATGAGTAGAGGATGAGAGTTAGGATATTCTCTTTATAAAGCTTGATTATTTAAAGGCTCACAACAACATTAACTAAGATTTCATTTTGCAAATCATGACTAAACTTAGTTTTAGCCCCAAGTTTCTACAAATGGTGAAATGTTTATTCTTAGATGCTACTACTAGAATGGCTACTACATTTGGTATCACTTCTTCCTTCTCTATTGATAGGTCAATAAGACAAAGTTATCCTATTTCTCCTTACCTATTCATTATTGTAGTAGGCTTTCTTCACCATTAATTAAATTATGATATTCATATAAGGTTATCCCTAGAGTTTTTCTTTCTATTCCTTCACATCAAATTCTTAATATGAATTTCACCAATGATTCTTTTCTCCTTATTCAAAATACACCTACTAATCTACATCACCTCTTATTTAAGGTAGATAAATATTGCTCTCTTTTTGGCTCTACTATTAATTAGACTAAATTCTCTATTTATAGTTTTAAAAATAGTCACTATTATTTTCCTAACAAAAATTGGAAGCTTATCTAGGTTTAAAATATCATAAAAATTTTGGAAAAATTACCTTTTATTTTAAAGAATTTACTTTAGTTCTTTGGGATCAAGTGGTATCTCAAATTCATAAGAAAATTGATAAGTGAAAGACAAAACTCATTACTCTTATAAGTAAGCTGCTAGTTTGCAAATCTATTTGTGCTTCTACTTGTGTACTATTCTTCATCTTGGGCTCCCTCTCAAGCTACTTATTAGAAGTTGAAACAATTATTTCAAGGTTTCATATGATCTTCTAAATATTCTCAAAAAGATATTCACAAGGTTACTTGGGATATTGTTATTGTCCTTAAGAAAAAGGGTGGTTTTGGTCTTTTAAATTTTTTCAAACAATGACTTCCTTTGATAGGAAAGTTGTTGTTTAAGCATTTGGATGCTTTTGACATTATTGGAACTCTCCTCTAGCTAAGGCTACAACAAGCTTTTTCTAAAAAAAAGCCATTTTGGAATGGTATTCACTTTGCTAATTGCATTTTTTCTCCTCATATGATTATCATTCCTAGATCTCATGTCTTCAAAAGTATTTGGAGGACTTGGCATGTATTACACAATTATATATATTGGACTAATGTCAAGATCAATCCTACTCTTCTTTCTAATCTTTGTCAATGGTGGTTACCTCTTTCACTTGCTCCTATTGTGACTACGAATTCTTAGGTGGCTACATGTTGGTTTTAAAAGAAAGTGATTCATCATAGTTATTTAGGTCTTATTGACCAATGGATTTCTTGGAAAATGTTTAATAATTTCTATGAGATATCTACAACAATGCATCATTGTTTTGATCAAATTTATAATTTTATTCACCACTATTTATAGTTAAATGCTTTGGTGTAAAGTATTTCAACTTTTACCTTATAAGCCACATGTTCTATTTCAACTTTTTTACAACTCCTTAATCATTACCAATCATTGCAACAAGTTTCAACAAAAATAGGAACTAGAACAATTTTGGATATCTACATTCAAGTGAATATGAAAGCTTCTTGCTTTACCTAAAATTCAACAATCTCTTTGATGTCCTTTTCACCAGGGTTTACCTATTGGAAAATTCCTTGAACATCTTGCGGTTTATTCTCCTATTTTCCTATTTTCCCTCTTTGTGAAGCTATAGATGATTTTTTTCACGTCTTTTGGCAATGTCCTTTATCTCAAAAAACTTGGATTTGAACATGCTAAGTTATTCCAAATTGTTAGCTATCTCAAGATGATGTTTTTTCAGTCTTTTTTTCCTATTACTTCCATGAATTTTTATGTCTTTAGAATGTTATTAGGCCTATTATTCTCTTTTATATTTGGAAGGGTAGATGTAATATCACTTTTCAAATATATATATATATATATATATATACAAATATTTATCTAACTATTACAAAAAAAAAGTATAGATCATTCACCTTGTCCATTTACAAATTTTATTACAAACTCCAAAGTTTCAGTTAGAGATTAATCAATTCATTTATCTTTTTTAGCCTTAGTTTGGATTTATGAGTGAGAGACTCTAGTATAGATAACCTTATTTAGCATAATTCTCTATAGGGGAGCTCTTCCTTTTAATTTTGTCTCTCATTTGCTTTATTTGATTCTTTCTTCATTATACTTGTACTACTTATTACAATCTATCTTTAGTGAGAAGTGAATTTCTGAAAGGGTGCTTCTTTCTTTTGTTTTTGGCCAAATTGGAAGAATGAATTCCTAAGTAGACATCTCAAAATCCATTGAGTTTTTCCTTTCATGTTATTTCTATCTATCATATCATATGCTACTTTTGTATTTTTACCCTTTCTATCTTGTTTATCATATGATACATGTGTATTTGATGCTCTATTTTGATTAATAAAACTTTTTCCAAACTTCCTCAAATATTTTCTTGATGACTTTTAACCCATTAGTTGACCATTTGAACCTTTTTACAAAACATGTTACTTGATCTTAGAAATTAGATTATTAAATTGTTATTCTTGAAATTTCTGAAACCTTAAATTTATGTCTCTAAATACTTGGTAATGTTGGCTCTCTTGGCATCAAATATGCATTAATATTTTTGTCATTCTCTTACTTATGAATGTAAGTGGCAGATCTCTTAAAGGCTTTAAGATCTAAACTTGTTCTTACTTGGTAAGACTTTACTCTTAGCTAATCTTTCTAAGTAGAGGAAATGTTTCTTCATTCATTAATTTTTCTCTTATAACTCAATTTTCTTCATACCTACATTTCTATTACTCTCTTCTATGTTGATCTAACCCTCTTTATTGTTGTTGATCTAACCCTCGTTTGCTATTTTGATGGCCAAAATCCACCACTATTACTATCATTGTTACCTTTTATTATCATGGTTATCATCATTCTTACCTGATAGTATTGGGCCTACCATCATTATTACCTATTATTAGTACATTTAATTGTCATTACCTATAACATTAAATTTTTAATTCATCAACATTCATACTCAAAATGTGATTACTTTATCTTTACTTAATAATGTGTAAAGGACATTCTAGGTGTATACAGGTACATTCATAGTGTTGAAAAGCTAGGAAATTAAAGTTCATTAACTAACATGATTTTTGCCACTAATTTAGAATAGGTAGTTCTTACCATGAAAAAGATTTAGAGGTTTCTTTCAATGTATTAGTGTACTACCTAGCTAGTTTTGTCATGGTAAAGCTGATTTAGAGGATTTTATTAACCTAATGACATGTAGCCTACATCAAATAAACCTTTAGTAATAGTAAGAAGATAAGAACTTAGGGTAGCTATAGGATTGATACTAGTTATAATGTAATTTAACAATAAAAAATTAGCACAGATTAGGGGTTCTAACCCAACAATTGGTCTTATCATACTTAAGGCTTAGCCTAGATAGATGAGGTATTACACAAAATAATTCATGATGACTAGTTTAAGTTAGTGTCAACTTATAGTAATTCTAACATTTAATGCAGTAGCTCATGGAATATCACTCATAATGCAAATCATAAATTAACAATAGCTAATGCATCAATAGTAATATTAATGTGTTGATCAACGCATTATTGGTAATGTTAATAGTCTTGATTAATAGTTAACTTACTTATTACTATTGTTGGTTCTAATAGTATGCTTTACAATGTAGGCCTCATCTTCCAACTTGTTCCAAGTGGCACCAAGGTGTTTTCCTCTATTGTAAAGTTGTTCTCACCCTTTCTACATGTGTTTCATGTAGATTATACTTAGGAGGTTTGGATGAAGTTTCCAAGTGACAGTGCTAATGCTAAATCCAAGTGCACAATGGAAGCATTGATAATTAAGTAATATGTTACATGTGGATATCAAAGCATGGATTTATAAAATGACCCATGTAGATATCTTTATATTTCATGTAACCTTGTACCTAAAAGATATTTTTTGAGATGTTTTTGAATCATTTCATGAATATTGTTAAGTGTTTATTCTTTATGATTTCTTTAAGTATGCTTATTAGATTATAAGATTTCATCCATGGTGTTTTAAGTTTTACAAATGATTAATTTTGGATTGTTAAAAATTTCATGGATTTTCTAAGTGACTAATTCATTCCCTTTAAGTGATTTCATAAATTTATCTATGATTAGTTTCTAGGTATGATAGTTCATTATCAAAGTATGGTTTTAGATCACTTATTAGAGTTTTTATTTAAGTTTTATAGGTGGCATCCAATAGGAGATAATGGGAAAGGAAGATTTTATGAGAAATGTACTAGGTTTGTAAGGTATGATTATCATTTCTTATGATGCTCCAAGAATTATTTTAGATGTCCATGCTATAAGGAAGTATAATTTTTGGATAATAGGACATTTTCCCAAATTGGTGGATTTAAAGAAATAAAAGTGCATGTTTCAAGAAAATGCATTTTTGGATAATAAGTTTTTTTTGGATTTATGGAATTTCTTAGAATAAATTTTCATGCCATGAGAAAGTCCATATTTTTAAAGAAAAAAAGGATGTACTTTAAAATTGGTGAAAATTATGAAATATTTACAAAGATCCCCAAAGATAAAAAAAATTTTAAGTTTTTAAAGGAAATATCATGAATGGAAGTTGGTGAAAGAAGTTTGGACAGAGCATGATGATAAAGCATTGTATGGGACATGATTGGTGGTTGTAAATGCATGGTCAGGATTTGACACATCCTTCCTATAAATGCATGATTAATGGTTGTACAACTTGAAAGTTTAACAAGGTATTTTGGAGTAAAAGAACTAACATGTGCTAGGGATATTAAATTGGAAGTTGTTGTTGCATGTATTACTGTATGGATTTAGTTTGAGTTAGAAGATCTCTTTTTTTATCTTTAAGGATGAAAATTCCTAGTGTGTAATATCCCAGTGTTTAGAACTTGGAATCTTAGGCTTTTTTTTTCTATGCTTTATTCTTAATCATAAGGTTATACCTTGATGTAATATAGTCTAATATTACATTTTAGTATGGCTAGTGATAAATGCTAATGTACTCTAATATATCTATTATGCTTATTGTTATGATTACATATCTTGAGGCTTGTATCCTTGACTTCTTATTTAGTTTAGATGCATGTGTGATACCTTGATATTTTATTTAGGATTAGAATATTTTGAAATAACCTTTTATGCATTGGTGAGATTTGACCTTTGAACCTCTTGGTAAGTATACATGTTTTATTATGTTTCATGCTTCGTAAGATTTGGACCTTGAACCTTTTTTATATGTTTTGGAAATATTACTATTATTTTGTATTGATCTACATTTCTATTATTAGTTTTTGTGTTGATATGATCCTATCTCTTGTTGTCCATTTATCATTTATTTTTTATTTTAATTACTATAATTCACCATGTCTACCATTGCTATTACCTATTGTTATTATGGTTACTATCGTTGTCACCTACTAGTACCATGATTACCGTTATTGTTACCTATTGTTATCATAATTACTTGTCATTATGTGTCATTATAGATATATTATGAGACCTTCAGTTTATAAAATCTTGGACTTCATATGTGATTACTCCATCTTTATTTAAAGATAGCTAGCTAACATTCCAAGTGTATATGGGTGTGTTCATAGTATTCAAAAGCTAGGAAATTAAGGTTCATTAACTAACATGATTTGTGAATTTGGCTACTAATATGGAATAGGTAGGTCTTGTCATGAAATTGATTTAGAATATTTTGTTAATGTAGTGATGTACTACTTAGTTGGTCTTGTTATGATAACATTAATTTACAGGATTCTATCAAGCTAATGGTGTGCAACCCATATAAATAAAACCTTTGGTAATAGTGAGAATCTAAGAACTTAGGATAGCTATAGGGTTGATACTAGTCATAATATAATCCAAAAATTGAAAATTAACATACATGAGGGTTTCTAAACCTCATAGTTGGCCTTGTCACCTATGAGGGTTGTTCTCGATAGGTGAGGTATTATGTCAAATAGTCCTTGATGGCTAGTTTAAGTTAGTATCAACTTTATAGCTATTCTAACATTTGATGTTGTAACTCATGGAATATCAATCATAATGCAAATCATGAATTAATGATAGCTAATGCACTAATTATTATGTTAATGTGATAATTAATGAATTAATGGTAATGTTATTGGTCTTGATCATAGTTAAGTTAATTGTAATTGTTGTTGGTACTAACAACATGCTTTACAGCTTGGGCCACATCTTTCAACTTGTTACATGTGGCACTATGGTTGTTTTCACTATTATGAAAGTATTATAACCTTTCTTGTATGTGTTTCATATACATTATAGTTAGAAGGCTTGGATGAAGTTTCTATGTGACAGTGTAGATTTTAGATCCAAAGAACTAGCAAAAGTGTTGATGATTAACCAATGCATTGTGGATAAAAGATTGAAGTCTTATTTTTTGTTAGAGCCATGTCATGGATTTATAACATGACCCATGTAGATATCCTTATATTTCATGTAACCTTGTACCTAAAGGCTATTTTGTGAGATGCTAGTAAATCATTTCATGGATATTATTAAGTATTTATTCTTTATAGTTTATTCAAGTATTCTTATTGGATTATAAGGTCTCATACATGATGTATTAAGTTTTCCAAATGATTAATATTGGGATGTTAAGCATTTCATGGATTTTATAAGTAATTAACTCCTACCCTTTAATTGATTTAATAAATTTATTAATTGTTAATTTTAGAGTGTGATAGGTTATATCCACTATAGTCATCCAAGAAGCTTTAATACATATCTTGTAATTGTATTCACCACCTAATCAAAAAATGGTAGCAAGAAATGATCTTTGAATATTTTCATATTCAATAGCTAGAAATCTATGCAAATTTGCCATGTTTCCTCTTTCTTTGGCATAATTATAATGGAGCTAACACATTCACTATTTATAATAGATTAAATAAATCTTAAATTAAGGATCTTTTCAATCTTTTACTTGATGAATTCTTTAATTTTGGGATTATTCTTGCATTGTGGTTAGTTCTTGGACTTCATAATAGGATCTACATATATGTGGTAGTAGCGTATACGTACCTTGATGTTTGTAATCTCATCAAAAGACAAAAAGGCTATTGGTCATTTATTGATCACCTCGAGCAACTTTTCTTATTGATCCTTGGTTAGTTAAACATTAACAATTACTAGTTTGTTATTTTTTAGAAACACATATTTAAGCAACTTTGGTAATGTCTTAAATTTTTTTGGTTTAGGCACTAATTCATTAGATATTGACAACTTCTTCTAGTTAATGTTCTCTTCCTATACATGACCTACTTGGAAAATTCATTGTCCCACCTATTTCATCTTATCCAATTTACCAACATGAAAGCTAGTGAATCTCTCTCTCTATATTCTATGTGTATTTAAAAGTTATAGATGTTAATAAGTAGTGTCCAATGCTCTACCCACATGAAGAAAAATGTATACAAAGTCAAAGTATTTTTATTTATTTTTCAATTAATGGATGCATGTAAACTATTTTAGCCTCAACTCACCTTTATTTTGCATAAATTTCTTTATTTTCACTATGGGGAATGACATCTCAAGTTTCCCAAGTATGGCCCCAATCATTTTCTATAAATTTTAAGGTCATACATGAATGAAATGACCTATTTTGAAGCCAATAAAGTTGAAATTCAATTTTCTTTGTAATTTCATGATTTTTTATATTCCTTTCTTCTCTCATTTAAACATCTATCACTAGTATCAACTTCCATTATTAATTATCAATTCATTATCATCAATCATTAGTGCAACGAAATTATCAAGCAACCATCATATTAAATGCATTATCAAGATTTCATAACTTATTTTCTCATAATCTAGAATTTCAAACATTCTAGAATTATCACATCTAGAATATTAACAGTTAAAACTACAATTAAAGAAGAAATTTTTAATAGTAGATATCTTCTATTATTAGCCACTGGATGCCTTCTTGCTTTATTTTTTCTACATACATGCACTTTTGCACACACACTTCTTCTACATATTGGTTGCATGTTGAAATATCTATCTATTTGATGTTCCATGATCTTTGCACATAGTTGCTTCCTATGTCGTTATATACTATGCATAGAACTTTTTTCTTCTCCACCATGTCATGCTTATTTTCATTAATAATCTCCAAGGAAACATCTCAAATTCCTAGCTTAGCATTAAGAGTGCTAATTCATGTCTTATGTTGTCACAACAATTGTCATTACCATGGAATGATAAGCATGAGAAATGTTGAGCTTATTTTAGGAAATGTTCATAAGCTCCTCAGATAAATAGAAAGATTAGTGTAGTTTAATTGAATCACTTGTGTTGTTTAATCAAGAAGTATTCATAGTAAGATCAAAGGGCATTTATGAATTTACATCTGATAGGACGCGATATCGCATGGGCCGTGATATTGCAGCTATCACAATATCACATCCCTCATGATATCGTGTATGTGATATCACATCGTCCCCCACGATATCGCCTACGTGATATTGTATACGCGATATCGTGGTGCACTGTCATATCTATAAATAAGAGGTGGCCCTCCTTTGTTTCATCATCCTAGGCTAGACAGTAGGGAAACTCTGGCAGATTGATCACTCCAGAGATAGAATATTTTCCATGTGCCCATAGTAGGAGTCCTAAAGTGAACGAATCTTTATTCGAGCAAACATTGTACCTGAACATAAGTTTGTATACGGTAATAAAGACAAGCTTCTTGGATAAACCTTGTAGTGCATGGAATAGGCTAATTAGGATTTTATTTAGTGTTATTTATTACCTGTTATTTATTATCTATTATTTACTGCTTTCTCTCTCAACCCTTCTCTCCTAGTTAAGTGTCTTAGTACGACCACTTCGAGCACATGTGTTACGCATGGTAATCCCA
>MNCI01016926.1:220084-230890 GCA_015680685.1 Gnetum montanum | reverse complement strand
TATCATCCCACAGAAGCACAACGTATGAGGGACTCAAGGCAAGAGAGCCAACATACACTATTGAAGGGCAAAGAGGTCCTGCATGTCCTAAGTGAAATCGGAGATGGTGAACCACTCATAATGGGTTCTCTATCAAAAGATGTTCCCCCTCCTAACGATAGTGAAATCCAAGAAGTATTCATAGTAAGATCAAAGGGCATTTATGAATTTACATCAAATTTTTTCTCATAGTAATATTTCGCCTGAACTCAAGTACGCAATATAAAAAGCCCTAGATGAAGAATGAAGCTTACTAAAGAAAATTATTTGTAGAAATGTTTGAAAGAAGTTAGCTTATTTTAGCTAGGACTCTAAAAATGATGAAAATTTTAAGTATTTTAATAGCTTATAAGTTATTTAGGAATTAAATATATGAGCTTGTTGATTAAACTTTAGGGAATCTACATGAAGAGCTAGATTGTGAGCCAAATTCAATTTTATAAGATATCCTAATGTAGCATTGGATAGTTAAGCATATCTTAATAAACTTCAAGAAAAGAGCATGTGAGGAAACAATCTAATTTTAAAGATCATTTCTTCTTATTAAAGGTTATTAGCTATGTTTTGAATCAACATAGATTAATTCATGGAGCTAAAAGAATCAATTCTAGCTCGTGATAAGATCAGAATTAGTACAAACAATTAATCATAGATTACTAGATTAAAACTTTATTAGTAAAAGCTCATCAAACTAAGTATTTTAAGGAGTGAGATTAGTTTTATGAAAGAAAGCTAATATTATTTAGCCATGTCAGCTTCTAAAGTTGAAATGGTACATAGAACCAATGGTGATTCTAAAAAGAGTTTTTATATTGGTTATGTGAACCATGTTAGCTTTATTAGACATATGGAATAAAAAGACATTTTACAACTAAAGGTTTAAATAGCTTTATAAGCCACATCAACTTGTAGAATTAGGAAGGATTAATAACACCAAATATTGGTTTCACAAGTTGGTTCTACAAGAGAGCCTTGAAATAGTTCCGTAATCCATGTCAGCTCTTGGATGGTTAGTTCATTGAATTCGGAAAAGTACATATAACCAAATATTAGTTCTACAAAGAGCTTTTAGATTGGTTTTACCATGTCAACTAGCTATAGGCTAAATATTGGCTTCACATTATCGTAAGATATGATTCCATAAGAGAATGTAAAAGTTTGGTTTTATGAGTAAAACCCATGTGCCACATAAATTGAGTAACAAAATATTAATTTAAAGAGGCAATCTCTCAAGAGGTTAAAGAAGTCTTAATTATGAGCCACATAATATTCAAGAAATTAATCCACATAGAACCAAAATTTGGTTCTACAAATAAGCTTCTAAATGGTCCTACAAGCCACTTCAAAGTATTTTTCATTCTACCATGTCAGCACTAAAGGTAGAGCATATTCTATGAAAAAAAAAGAAAGGTAAAAAGAAGCATAGCTTGTAGGACTAAAATTTGGTTGTATAGGCAAGGTTATTTTTGGTTCTGCCATGTCAACACTGAATAAGTCAATGAGATTGTAGAACCAAAAATCAATTCTATGAGGAAACTCAAAAATGGTTCTACCATGTCAACATTAGCCAAGAATAGGTTTGTAGAACTAACATTTGGTTCTACAAACAATAGCAAAACTGGTTCTAATAACCATGTTAGAACCAAAAAAAATTTTTATTTTAAAAATAAATATATTAGATGCATAAGAAGTTATGAATTTAATTTATGCACATGCTTATTAAACTTTTTAATCCACCTTATCTTACTAAATATTAAACAAGAGAAGTTTAAAAAGCTAAAAAGTATAACACAACTCATAGAACCAAAAATTGGTTCTACAAAGAAGCTCTAGAATGCTTCTTTCACATCAACTTTTGAATAGAATGGGTTTGTAGAACCACAATTTGATTTTAGAAGCATGCTTCAAAATCATTCTACGAACCATGTCAGCTATAAGAATTCTTTCTAAACGCTTAGACATGGGACCCACTATAGATTATTCTACACATGATCAATTATAGTTTTAATCTAGCTTAGCTAAGCTCCACATAAAAAAGGTATTTAAGGATTTAAAGAGAACTCAAAAGCCACATAAGTCTTTTAATTTCAACTCAAGATTTTACATAAAGAAAAAGAAGAAAGACATTAGAAATTCTAGGATCTCGATACTTTCATCTTTTTAGATTGTCTTTAACATTCCAAACTCAATATTTACCAGCTACGATAGTGGATTGATGTTGGGTGTCTAACATTGGAATTAGAGGAAAAATATTTGTTTACCTTTGATGAAGACCATGATCTGATTGAGACAATGGCTCAAAATTTTAAAGAAAATGAAAGAATTACAAGAATTTTATGACAAAAAAGGCCTTCACAAGCTTTGTTTTAAACCTAGGGCTAACATTATAAAAGTTTCCATTAATCGCCTAATAGTTGAAACTGTATATAAGAAAGATAAGCTTTGCTTCAAAGGAAATATTGAATGCTTAATCGAAATTAGTGTTAAAAAATTGTATGAGCTCTATGGTCTGATAGAGCCTACTATAACAAAGGTGGAGACTCATCAATATAATGAGGAAGTACTCAATGGTAATTTTTTGATGCACTTAGAAATAGAAAATATTTTTCAACTCTTGTTAGTATAACTCAATAAAGTATGAGGATATCAAAATGCTATTCCAAAATCTACAAACTTAGGTTCCCTCATAGAATTTTTATTTTAGCTTTAAATTTCTACTCAAGATACGAAATTCATCATGTTGACGAATATCATGTTTGAATCTAGGTAACTTTAGAGAATAAGAAAAATTTCTTTCTAATACAATATATGAATGATATTTTACAACAAAGGTTAGCAAAAATTCATGAACAAAGAGCTTAGTTGCATTTAAGCTCATTTTTATGGATTATTTATTAAGTGAGATTCCAAAGCCAAAATGAATAACTCCATTTTTTTGTAGCATATTCATCATAGTGGAGAGCTAATCTTGAAGACCCCTGTTATGATTTTTTTTCTAATTATTTATCAAAAAAGCTACTTTTATGTCCAAGCCCTAGAATTCCTAATGAACAATATATATCCTTATCTATTGAAGTTCATCCTAGAAGCCTTTATACCATGGCCAATGAAATCAAGAATAAATGTCATGGGGCTATTTTTCTACATGTCAGTTACACTCAAATATTAATAGTAAGATTTGAAGGGCAAGCATATAAACTTCCAAATTTGTAGCTCCATGCTTAGTAGCTTTAAAGTGAGAAGAGAAAGATGGGAGAGCACCTCAAGGTATTATTATAAGCATAAAAAGTCTTTCCATTAAAATCTTTTTTTTGAAAATTTAGTAATGCAAGGCATCTCAAAGAAATGGCTAAAAGATACAAAGAGAAAAGTGATTTCCTATAGCTCCTAAAAGAATATATTTAGTACAAAGAATCAAAAAGTTCATTAACCTAATGAGAAAGATGTGTTATATTAGAAAGATATAGAAAAGAAGGTTAATCAAGCCAAGAATAAAGCACTAGAGTAGTTGAGATAAAGTCTATCGATGAAGTTTCTCATTTCAGCTTGTGATAAATCAACTATAGAGCTTTGAAAATATATGGAGAGTGGAGAACATCCTTTGGCAAGGGACTTACTAGAGGAATATTAAGCTTTAATGAAAGAAAATTACTTCTCATGGAAGCTTAAGGATCTTGAAGATTTCATGCCTAATGAGAGATTCTTGATCAATGGCACTAAATATGCAAGGGTAAAGGTAACTAAGAAAATAAGAATTGAAAGCATAAAACCTAATAAAGAAAAGTAGCAACACTAGCTTCTCAAGTAGTAGTAGAAACTACTCAAACAACAAAGGTTATAGGAGCTTTAATAGCAACAAAAGAAGGAAGGGGAAAGATCATCATTAGCTTCAACAACTTTGGATTTCTCCTCAGGCTATTTGATGAAGGGAGCAGCTTGGTATTTTAAAGTAAACAAAAAGGGAAAAATGACTTTTACTCAACCAAAAGCTCCAAAGTAAGCTAAAAATTAAAAAAACTATTATCTTCTTTTATAAGAAAAATGATCCTCAAACATAAGGCCAAAAGCTAGTACCATCCAATCAAGACATGTCAAAAATCATGGCTACTTTGATTAGAGATATGGAATAACTTATTAATAATAGAATAGCTAAGCTCAAAGAGTTTATGATGTAAAATGAGTAATAAATAGCTATATTGAGAGAAGTAAAAGACTCCAAGAATGAAAATAAGCAACTCAAACCTATAATCATAATTGAAGATAAAGAGTAGGCTATAATATAGTCAAAAGAAAGACTAACTATTGTAAGTTTAGAATTGGAATAGTTAAAGGAGACAAGAGTTTTAGATCACTCCTATATGCTGCAACCTAATTTTCAAAATCTATTTTTTTAATTTAACTATCAAAGTGAATGGATAGAGGAAGCTAAGAAAAATAAAGCTATATTGATCCAAATAGACCAAAGGACACAAGAATTAGCTAAGATAGCTACTAAAAAGAGGGAAGCATTTCCATCATTCAAAAATAATTTTCTAGATCATATGATGATGGTAGTTGTAAGGATAATGACAAATGTTAACCAAAAGAAGTTAGAGATAGAACAAATTTGTTCAATTGTAGGAGCTACATTAAATGAACTAACCAACTCATTAGCTAAATTGGGTATCACTAAAGTAGAAGTAAAAGAAATTATTAACAAGCTCAATAATACTAATCCAACTACATTGAATCATGCCATAAAAATTTTACTCAGTCATAGAAGATTAGCTTAGTAATTACAAATAAAAGAGCTATAGATCTAGAAAGTTAAGAAAGCTCATTAGGAGGTTGAGAAACTATCTAATGGTTTGCAACTCTATGAGGAGAATGTGAGATTAATCTTATAACTATTGTAACTACCAAAAGCTACTATATAAAGCTTTGAGCAAGTTTGCAAGGAAAAAGAAAGAAATAGAAGGCACTTTTAGGAAAAGCTTGTAAAGACCATTTTTCTTAATGGCATTCTAAAAATGTTTAGCTTATCTCTTTTAGTTTTCTCTTAATTTATATTATAAATACATAGATTTATTTATTTTTTAGCATAAATTATGCATAATGATTTTTAAGTAAATTTTAAGTTTTGAAATAAGTTATTTTCTCAAAATTATGATGTTTAGGTCATGCTTGTTATTCTGATTAAATGTAATAGCTTCTGTAAGCTTCAATTATGAAACACCACCTAGAAAATTCATGTTGTAACCTATAAATCTTCATTAGTCAACTTGAGGAAAGATTTTATTGTAAATGTAAGGTTTGTGACCCTTGAGCTACAATCTTTCATACATGAACTTTTTAAGACTAAAAAATACCTCATAAGTTGCTATTGCCTCACTTCCCAAGTGGAAAAAGTGGTATTATGTCTATATATGGGCTTGGAAAGGTTAAAAATGCCTTGGGAACTGCCAAATTTGGCATTTTAATAGGTTTTTGTTGCCTCAACTACACTAGAGCCACATACACCCTATGTTGGTGGTGTTGGGTTTTCCATTTCCCAACAATTCCCAATGTAGTTGTCACAAAACCCAACATGGATATTATAAGGCCAGCATTGGTGGTGTTGGGTTTTTCATTTCCTAACAATTCCCAACATAGTTTCTACAATTCCCTATAGTTGTAATATGGCCAACGTAGTCATCCTAGATTTTCAGCAGTATTCAAATGGTCAACATAGTCACCACATTTCCCAAAAAATTCCAACAATGCCAACGTAGCTCTTCAAGGCCAGCATAGTTGAGGTGAAGCCAACGTAGTCATAAAAGTTTCTTTACTATTGTTAGTATCCGATGTGGTTTTGATAATCCTTGGGTGTCAAAACTCACCATAAATGGTCAACTACATTGGTGATTATGGCTTGCAACACCTGTAAACAGTGTCAATCTATCAACAATCATGGTAGAAATTTGTAACATAAATTCAGCTATTTCAATGCCTATAAAAGTTAAACTTGAATACCTCATTCAAGTTTTCAAAAAAAATTTCAACCATACCATCATAGCAACCTTAAGCACTTAAAACTCATTTCAGAATTTTGCAAGACTTTTGAAGTAATTGACATCTACTTGAGCACCTAAGACTATTAGCATAGTTCAATTGACATAAAAGTTAAAAACCATTATTTACACCATTTACACCCAAAAGTTGAAGATTCAAGCAAGAAACCAACAAGAGGCTTTTGACAATTGGAGATGGAAAGTACTTGGATCATGAAATTTGACTACAAAATGTAACCTATCAACTCCAACAGGCTTTAAGCTCCATTTCAAACAAAGCTTCTTATGCATTTAGGCACACAATCTATACTCTTTAAACTCTAGACTTTAAGCATTTTTTCTATTTGAATAAAGTTCATCAATTAATTTTTAGTGTAGATTTCATTTCAAGTTTTAATTTCTTTGTTCATTTTTCATTTGAATCTGCAATTTTATTTTCTCTATTTACATTCTTTAAGCTCTTGGGTGATCGACTAGACTGTCCAAGGTACCTTGAATCCTCTTTCTTAGAGGCTCTTTAGATTCAAGGTCAAAAACTATCTTTGCACATGAAATCTTTGGTTTTTTCTAGTGATCACATTTTTTAAGTGCAATAGTTTTTCTAGCATTATAAGGAGGGCCTCTATCCAAATTCTTAGCCTAAAAAATTTTCCAAAACATCTTTTAAAAAACCTTTTCCAACCAATTTTCAAAACACTTTTCAAACATTTTCCAAAATCAAGTCTTCTACATTGTGAAATCTAAAACCTATAAGCATCTACCCATAAAACCAACATTCATATTCAAATTCATACAAATAAATACCCAACATAGTTGTTATGGGTTAGTTTGGTTTTTACATAATTTTCACAATAGTTGCTAGACCTTGTAAGGCTAGTGTAGTCAACACTTGCAATAGCAATTTTTGCCCATCAAAACTTGCATTCAGAATATCCTAAAAGCCAGTGTAGCCCCATGCAAATACCCAAATCCATCCACTATGAAATTTTATAGAAAACCTAGTGTAGTCACTCCCAGGTCTCCATTGTAGTCATTAGGAAACCAAAAAAAATTTCCATTTAATTTTTCAAAACTAGCATACCTCCTTTGGTGGAAAATATCCCCAGCTTGGTTTTTACCAAGCATAAAAAAACCATTTTCCACCACCTACCCTAGCCTAGTCGGCTAGGCAATACAACAACTTCCTACACATCCATATAAAATTTGCTATTTTGCATTTTGGTTGGAAGACCAGCATAGTCCTTTCCAACTTCGTAGCATAGTACTAGGAAAACCAATATTTCACATTTACTTTTCCAAAATCTATGCATCTTTTCCAATAGAAGGTTTCACCAACGTAATCTAGTTGAAAAAGGCAACCATTTCCTCTACACCCTCCAACATACACCCTAACATACACCCTACTAGTGAAGCCAACATAGTTGGTACTTCCAACACATCTACAACATTTACATTTTTCCAAGTGTAGTGCACATCACTACCACTACAACATTCATCATACCTATATTTGTAGTTTATATCATTTTCCAACCATAACCCCTTTGCACCTTGAACTATTCCACTTGTTGGAACTTTATTCTAATTTTTTAAATATATATATATATATAATTTATTAAACCAATTTTAAAACTAGTAAACATGTCATTCAACTAATCAACTATCTTGCCCCTCAACTTAACCAATATGGAATCTAACCAAGATGTTGTAAGGATCTATGATCCTAAAGTTGATGGTGTGGCCAAACATAGATAGTCACTTAGGATAAGAGGGTAGAGACAAGATTTTACAGTCATTGATGAAAATTATTCTGCATGCAGAGTTAGAGTCCAAAAGTAAATACAAACTTATTCACCACAATGAGAAGGAATACATTCCTTCCCCATATGACAAGATACCACAATCTGATGCCCACACATGCATTCTATCTCATCTAATAAACATGGATGAGCAAGATGGGAAATTAAGCTCTGAGGATTAATGCAAAGAATAGGATAAGTTTAAGGTAGAGCCTAAATTAGATAATTTTGTAGGAAGCCTCTTCTAATAGTCAACTCTCCAAGCCACTATACCCACTTCGGTCTCTCCTACCTCTTCCATGGGACGAGGTCCTTAACCTTTATTGCCCATCTATCCAACCATGTTTAGGCCAACACTTATTATAGCAATGCATCAAATGTAATTGGTGCCCCAAACCACATCCATTTTCTCATCCATGCTTTTTACCACACAACCATGCTCAACTTAGCCATCACCAATGGTTAACACTACCACTCATCCCTTCTCCATGACAGCAAGCCCCACAGTGGAACCCCAAGTAACCCAAGGATTGCATGCATCCTTTGTGTCTTTTGTTCCCTAGGTGCCTACTCCAACCTCTTCACTTTTTGGGCCCCCTACAACCATGATAACCTAGCCTCTTCCTTCTATGTCACAACCTATTGTGAGGTCACAGGCCTTCCACCTTACATTATAGTCATTTGTATAAATGCCACAACCCACTAGGATGCCCCAAGACCTAGATCAAGCATTCCAAATGATCCAAAATCTTACGAAAAAGTTACAAAATCTTAAGGCCTCCACAACCCAGATAGTCAAGATCATGGACTTCTATCAAGATGATCCACTCAGTCTTACTATCCTATAGATAACTCTTCCATCTGGGATGTCCATACCTCAATTCATTAAGTATAATGATAAGTGTGATCCTAATAAACACCTTATCACATTACATTCCGAGTGTTTGTTGTTGCAATCCTAGTCGCATACTATAATGTGAATATTCCCTATGTCCCTAATTGGGAAAGCTCTAGACTAGTACCACATGTTACCAAGAGGATCTATATCCTCACTTGAGGACTTGATATCACAATTCATTAACCATTTCAAGTACAATTTCAAACTAGATACGAATCTTAACCAACTAATGAAGGTCAAGTAGGAACCCCTTAATCCTGTTTAAAAATTTATACCACAATGGAATTCTCTTCTTAACAAGATTCCTGAACCAATAGTTGTAACCCATCTTCTTGCTATATTCAAGGGGGTAGTTAATAACTTCATTAAGTCCAAAATCTACTAGTTAGACCCACGGTCACTTAGCTAGGGATTTTCTCAAATAAAGAACATAGAGGATGCCATGGAGGTCATCCATGACCCCATCTATGTGGTATATAAGAATCAACAAGCTCAAAAAGATAAGGAGAAGGGGAGGCAAAACAATGTATTTATGGCCACCATGGCTAAAGATAACAAAACAACATAAGGGCCTAAAACAAATCAACCTAAGGCCCCCACAACAAATAATCAACCATCAACATCTTAGGCCTTTACATTAATCAACACAAGGCCTAATTTTGAGTAAAAAGACCAATCTAAGTACACTAGGCTACCATTAAAATCATCTAAACTCCTTCACCAATTCTTAAAGAGCGAGAGAATACAATAAAAAAAATGACCAAGAATGCCTGCAAGAGGCATGATAGACTATGTTAAATTTCCAACAACCCCACTCTTGCAACCAAGGATGATCAACCGGTGCCTAAGTACTTTAAACTTGACCGATTTTGTCACTATCATAAACTATCAAGTCATTACGCTAATTTCTACTTGGCCCTTAAGGGTGACTTGTAGAAGATGATAGATAACAAGGAGTTAGTTCTCGATGCCTCTAATCCAATTAAATCACAACACCAATCCATGCAGGTCTACAAGGACCCATTGAATGTCAATAATAGACCATACACTATAGCAGCATTCGATGTGATCAACAACTTTACACTTGCACGAGAGTTGTTTATGATTTGTATACCTCCTTGCAATGACAGGGGCCCTTCAACTTTGACTAGCTCAAGGCCTTCTTTTTTTGTAAGGATACCATCATCCACACCTCCCAAGGAACCTTTTTTTATCTAGGTGCCTCCTCCCACAACAACCAAAACAACCATTACAATAACTAAACAACATTCCCCCATGGTGGCCAACGCAACAATTTCTTCCCAACCAAAGAACAACAACAAGAAATCACGAAGTAAACAATGCAAGAAGCTTGCACCAAAGCCTTAAAACAAAGACAACAAGTAGGCCAAGGCATGAAAGGAAGTAGGCCCACCAAAGCCCACTCCTATCTCATCTATCCCAATGAGATCTAACACTTAGGTTGCTTCAACCAATCAATCATGGGAGGAGACCAAAGAACAAAGGAAGGTGAAAGAGGCTAAAACACAACCTCTAAAACATGAAGTTTACATCCTAGGGTGCTGATGAGTGGCGAGGTACCCCTACACTCAACCATACGAATACAAGCATTCTCATGCGCGATTCGGTTGAACTCTGCAGACGAACTAGTTGTGGCACCTAGACAGTTATCCTTAGGTTGCAATTCGCTATCTTTCCACCTAGACTAGTATTATATTTGTCATGTATGGTTTAGTCCAAAGTGAGGTGTATGATGGGTTTCTACTCTAATGCTACTCCTGAGGACAATGGAAAGTAATATTATCTACGCTAAGAGAGAAAGGGTAAAAGAATCTAATCTAGCCTAAGTGCAATGAGCATCCATTCCTTGATCATCCGTACACATCTTGGACTTCATGCATGACTACCACTAGGATTACCAAGTGCAAATCCTAGGTACGTCCAGTGGGTTACCAAGTATTCATACTTAAATGCTCGTAATCAAGTCGTACTCATTTCGCGTCTAACGTGAGTTTAAGGATGAGAGAGAGTATTAACTAGGAAA
>MNCI01016926.1:188913-217052 GCA_015680685.1 Gnetum montanum | reverse complement strand
CAGAACCTCTTTATTTGTAGAATGGATGAGTGGGTGTAATGGACTCACTGTTTCAAATAATTGATCACTCATGACTTAATAACATAGAACACACCTCAATCAATGATCCACATGAGTGTTTTATTTGTAGATGAGATTACTTACAAAAATGTAAAAAAAACAAAGAGATAAAACAAGAAAGTTGAAAAATGAAAAACTGGAAAACAAAAATTGAAAAATCAAAGAAAATGAAAAATATTTATTAACCCTGTGTATTATTTAGAATGGGGGATATCCCCCATAACTAAACAGTTGAGTATGGAAAAGATTAATAAATGAAGGTTGAGGATCCTTGCATGTTGGAAGTATTAGAACTAGTCCATACTTACCCATTGGGGTTCACACACTTGATGGTAGTAAGCATATTGGGGCACTTTATACAATGTAGTTCCCGGATAACGGGTTGACCCACTATGATATTTGGGACCATTAGATGATATGCAAGGATTAGGATGATGCCTCCCATGGTTGTGTTCATTGGGCCATATGGTTATTGCAGTGTTAGATGGTGGCCTTGATGAAGTAACATGAGGCATCGGGTTCGAAGATGAGGGTGCATCACAGTGTGGGACTTGTGCTGGGTTGGAAGATGCAATGACCTCAAAATTGTGTTCTCCCTTCTTACGGCCGTGTTTAAAGAAGGGGCACTTTTGATATTGCTGAGGTTTTTCATTGTTGTTGGCAGCAGTAGCACAAGTGTCATTCATGGGTTGTTGTTGTGGTGCAGGCACCTTAGCAATAGTTTGTGGCACTATGGAAGGAGGGAAAGGATGAGAATGTTGAAAGTTAGGAGGAGTATAAGGTATACAAGGTGGTGGTTTTGTTGGAGGCATGGTTTGATAGTATTGTGGAGAATAGTACTATGGTGCGATAGAGAATGGTGGCCCAGCTAGAGAAATAGGATGTTGAACAAGATAAGTGTTTGGATTCAGATGATATGAAGGGTGCCTCCAGTCTAAGGGTGGTCTCCCCCACGACTGGGGTTGTTGCCACTATGATCGAACACAGTATCTCTGTATGAACTCTAGATGTAACATATTTCCCCAATGCTCATGTAAATGTAACAATGTTGGACATTGACCCTTGAGGTGATCGTATAGGCATATGTTGCATTCACACGTATGATTGGCAGTTGAGCTCTTATTTTCCTTATTCCTTCTTTCTGATTGTCTACTATTTCGTCCTACTTCTTGGGTTGTCAAAACTCTATCTCCAATGATGTTGATATATTCTCCACACTTTTGATTCATCCATTCCAACATCTTATTGATCTTTGCCTCGGCTTCTTCTAACGTTTGTTGTATTGGCAAAGATGATGTTTCCACCTTGAGATTGGTTGATTTCTCCTTTTTATGATCATGGACCTTTGTTAAGTTGAGATTTTGGTCCCGTTGATGTTTTTCAACACTCTCCCATCTAGCCATATCTCCTTCTTCTTTTGCTACCTACTTAATAAGCTCTTGGACTTGATGGGTTCGTAGTTCGTATAGTTGACCTTGGGCATACATTCCTAAGGTCTCTCTTGTTTCATTACATAGCCCATCAATGATATGGTACATTAGCCTTTCCTTGGAAAACCCATGGCCTGGACAGTTGTTTAATAGTGCATAATATCTTTCTAAGGCCATGTCCAAGGGTTCATGTTGTGCTTGTTTCCATCCTTGGATTTGTTTCCTCAAGGCTGACGCTCTTACGTAGGTTTGATATTTTTCATTAAAGACTTCTACCATTGTTGACCAACGTCATATCGAATTTGGTTTTAACAACCTATACCATACTTTTTCTTGGTCAACGAGTGTCATAGGAATGAGCTTAAGTGTTTTCCATCCATTATCAATGTTATTCCATGTGCAAGCATCGTAGAAGGCTTGTAAATGTTGATACGAATCTAAGTCATAGCCTCCTAAAAATTTGGGAAAGTTGTTTAAATCAAGCCTGGGTAGATGGCTCTCTTTACGATGCCTAAATGAGATTCAAACAGCCTCTTGTATTTGTGTTAAGCTTGTACTGGCCAGTGGGGATTCATCGTCATCAGGTAAGTTATACTTTCGTGCGTTGTGATGACGTTGTGTTTGTTCATGTTTATAAGAAACCCCTACCTCAGGTTGTGTACTCCAATCTTCATCGTTATATAGTTCGTTGGTTCTCCAATGAACTTCCTCACTAAGTGTGGCATTGTTATTGTCTTGTAGGAGAGGCATTGTTGTGTGTGAATTTATGTGACTTTTTATAATTGCTTCTTTCTAAGAGATATATCATTAAGTCCTATACAGTGACCTTGTATGATATAACTAATCTAGATAACTAGCATCATCCCTGGCAACGGCGCCAATGATGAGTGGTGAGGTACCCCTACACTCAACCATACAAATACGAGCGTTCTCATGCACAATCTGGTCGAACTCCACAGACGGACTAGTTGTGGCACCTAGACAGTTATCCTTAGGTTGCAGTTCGCTGTCTTCCCACCTGGACTAGTATTATATTTGTCATGTATGGTTTAGTCCAGAGTGAGGTGTATGATGGGTTTCTACTCTAATGCTACTCCTGATTACCAAGCGCAGATCCTAGGTATGTCATTGGGTTACCAAGTAGTCACACTTAAATGCTCGTAATCAAGTAGTACTCATTCCGCGTCTAACCTGAGTCTAAGGGTGAGAGAGAGTATTAACTAGGAAAGCAGTAAATAACAATTAAATAAATAAATAACAAAGTGAATGCTACAATGATGAAGTAATCTTGATCTTGATTTCCAGTCATGTGTGTGTCCAAGTACGTCACACTCAAATAAAGGATGTCGTACAATTACATTCATCACACTGTGGGCAGACACAGGAAAATAATCTATCTCTGGAGGGATCAAACTACCAAAGTTTCACTACAATCTAACCTATTCTTAATGATGAACAAGGGAGAGCCACTTCTTATTTATAGACATTGCGGGGAACTGCGATATCGCGTACGTGATATCGCAAGGGAAGACGTGATATTGCGGCCCATGCCATATCACGTACGCGATATCGCAGGGGAAGACGTGATATCGCATCCCATCAAGTGCATTGAGAAAGTCAAGAAAAAAAAGAATGAGAAGTTGAAAATCAATAACAAGGACTTCCTCAATGCCATGGAGTAGGTCAAATAGTCTCTAAAGTAGAAAAACACATACCTTAGCCTGTATGACCTGGTCCTAACCTCCACTACTTAACATGAAGTGCTAGTAAAGATGTTGAATTCTGTTCCCATTAGCAAGGACATCCTTACTAGTGAGAATTCCATCCATGTAGTGATGGTACCTCCCTCACCAAAAGAAGAAGTAAGGTCAACAACACTAGTGTTTTGTGATAGTGATGTCAAAAGCAATCCCTAGGATGGCAAGACAACCAAAGCTCCCTTATTCATAAACATAAGAGTAGGACACTACAAAGTACATAGGGTGCATGTTGATGATGGAGCAGCAACTAATGTAATATTCTATACAATTGTTGAACATTTCGGCCAAATGGAGCACATGCAATACACTTCAACTTCTACTCTTAAATCCTTCAATGGATCACTAGTGGTTGTAAAAGGCTCCATTTCTTTAGACTTTGCAATAGGGGAATAATTCCCAACAAGGGCCAACTTCTTGGTGGTGAAAGAGATACCATGATTCAATCTCATCCTAGGGAGGCCTTAGCTAGCTTGATTACAAGTTGTTTTCTCACCTATCCATCAAGAAATTCACCTACCTTATGAGGGAGTTGAAATAATCATCCATGGTGACTCTGTGATTCCTTTAGGGTCAACAACGTTGATATCGAACAAGGGTCCAAATTGGAGTTTCAAGAAGAAGCTCCCACTATTAACCATGAAATCAAGAATCTTGATATAGCAAGAGAGTCCAAAACTAACAACCATGGGAAGAGCTCCCCTTCAACATGGTTAGCAAAGAAAATGGGAAATACATGATTATGCAAAGTAAACTATATACCTTTCCTAATCTTTCAAAGATTAGGAAACACTTGCATAATTTATGTATTCCACCAGTNCCCTCTCGTTTGCTTGCCCTTGCACATATAACCATATAGCTTTCTTTTCTAGTATTATTCTTAGCCTATTTTAAACATTATTTGTATGGACTATTTTTCCTTTACTTTCTTTTATTACATTACATGTACCCTAATATTTATTTTTGCTTACAATTTACACCTTCTTATTTTAGAGCATAAAACATGAAAAATACCATAAAAACTTGAAAAAAAAAGTCATTGAAATTTTAAAACATAAAAATGATAAAAATAATTTCTTTACAAAATGTGGGGCCACCATGGCCTAAAACTGGAAAAATGTAAAGCTTACCATGGCCTAAAAATAGCAAAATCATATGGCTTGCCATGGCCTAAAACTAGAAAAACTTTTATAACCTTTATCACTTTGTACAACATAGTTAACACTTAATTTTCCTAACCAATTTACTATTAGCTACATCATAACATAAATGAACCAAAGCAACCTTACAACATAAACAAGAATAGAAACATATAACATGCATGAAACACTAAACATTAAAACATATGAATGCAATTAAAAGTTTAAAACAAATAATAGTTTGAATATAGATAACATAATAGCCAAAGTCACATGGTGTGACAAAATTTTAACTACCATAAAAAATAATAAACCGTCTCTCAATAAATAAAGGCTAACACTAGCCACAATGTCACAGTGACATGATCAACATCATTATAAATAAAATAGTCAAAGATAACAACCATATGATGATACTAAGGGGCTATTGGAGAGGGTTGAGGAGCACTTCCATCTTCATCACTAGGACCATCGGTGTCACTCGATACCTATGCCACAATAACATAAGTGTAATCAGTAATCAACATAATATAAAATGAAATTATAAACTAAGTCAAATTAAAACATGCTAAAATAAAGATAATGAGAAAACCTAGGAGGGCTTTGCAACAACATCTTCTTGGGGAAGGCTTCAAAGACTAACCTCCAAGTGATGGAGTATTAACACTCATTAGGATATTGGTCTTATCGATCTTAATCCATGAAGGTGGTTTCCACGAAATTGTATCGGTAGTCACCTCCTCAAAAGCAATAGTGACCTAGCAAGATGAAGAATCAAACACTATCAAAGAGATTTCAAATAACTTGAAAGCACTCTTACTTGAATCCCCTTCATGAATAACTCTAACTTGCATTGTTTGGTGGACTCATCCTTTAACCACTTAAGATAGGCTTCATGTTTAGCCTTATACTTCCTTTTGTGGGTTTTTGTCCATGATCCCACTCAAGGACCCATGCATAGTTGTCCCACCACTCCCTAGCCTTATGCTTCAGTAAGTTCATCTAAATTTTCTACTTGGTAATCTATTTAGCAAGGGAAACCTTGCCATGGATGGCATTCCAGTACCTCATTCATTTAATCTCTATAATTTGTAAGGAACTCCTATTGGCCACCTAGGCCTCTACAAATTCCATGCAATCTTTGAGATCTCTATTAGCCTCAACTAGCTTCTTGTTTTTCCTCTCAAACACCATAACTCATTCCCATAGAAACTCATTGGAATGTTTGGTTTCCGATGAAGTTTTAGTGCATGAAAATGCACATTCAGTGATACTTTCATACAACTTTCATGGAACATTTTCTACATCTGATGATAAGTTGGACAAGGCATCAATCTCAATAAGGCGATGAGCATTCCATCTAATTTTTAGCACTAAAAACAACACAACAAGACATATGTAAAAATAATAAATGACCAAATAACAAATAAAAAATGAAAAAAAAAAGATAACCAAAATAATACAACTATAAAAACTAAAAGTGTAAGACAAGCTATGTTCTTTTGGATAGCAGGAGCAACTATTCCAACTGATCAATTATGTCCTCAACCATCCCACATATGAATTTCCTCTTATTAGGAGTGTTCACCCATGGCTTCATGCAGAATGTGGAGGTTGAAGTAATAGGCTGAGGCACAATAGCTACAATAAGCATAATAATCAACCAACAATTAAGACCAAGCTCAAACATGAAACAACAAAAATTCAAACATATGAAACAAAATGCATATATACCTAGAGCATCATTTGAAGTGATAGCAAAGGGTTCACCTAAATATGAGGGGTTAAATATAGCATTGAAATCATCCAATGCAACATTGCATAACCCCTCATCTTCATGAAATTGTAGGAGCTCCTCCTCTAGGCACTTTTGCTTCACCTCTATCACTACTGCTTAGGTTGTCAATTCCTATTTTTTGCCTACAAGACCAAAAAAAAACAAAACATAAAATAGCTTAGCACATTTTGCCTACAAAAAAATAAAAACATAGCCTAAATACATAAAATATTTAAAACATAAAACAAACTAAAATATATCTATAACCACATTACATGTCTAGCTGAGTCTAATAAAAAAATCTCCTCTTGGAGGGTTGCTCAATCACTAGAACTATTTCCTCAATCATAGGCATCTTTAGTTTGGATCTAGTTGCACCTTTAGCTTTAGCATGCAATGTCTTGGCCTTTTCAATGTTCCTATGCTCAACCTCGAGTTCAACCCCCATGCTATCAAGGAAAGCACAATGCCTACCACTAAGTCCCTTAGTGGTGGAAAATAACAACCTCTTGATGTCCTCTAGTTGGTTCTAAGCTTGCATGGTGGAAAAGACATGCTTCACCCAAGGCTTGGAGAGTTGGGATGGATCTTGCCTTATCCATTTTCCATCCTTCCTCACCACCACGAACTCCACGAACCTCCTCAGATATGTCACAAAAAATGCATGTGGCATTTCTTTGTGAGGTTTTCTCAAAGTTTAAGGATTTTCCCACATAGCCTAAAAGCCAAATGAGTAGCCCAATTAAACTGGGCATCCTCTAAAAGGATCTTTTTCATGGTCAATGCCTACTCAACACCCATGATCTTGCCCTATGACAACAACTTAGAAAATGCTCAAAAATGGAACAAGGAATATGCCTCTGTAGCCTCTACAATCTTGAATTGGTTAAGAGAGAATTCCTTGTGGCTACAACGAGTGTCTAACCAATCTTACACCTCCTCCCAATGGTGCACCTCTTTACCTACTTTGGTGACAATCTTTAGGCCCTCACAAAGAATTCCAAAGAGGTCACTAAAGGCAAACTCATTGATGGCTAGGGTGATAGGCATACCATGTACTTGGGTAATGAACTTGGGTGATGGTTGGGCTAGGGGCCATGAAAAGATCAAGCAAACTTGCATCAATGATGTTTTCTTGGATATTTCTAAGCATCCTACTAGCTAACCACTACTGTGCCAAATCCACCTCACTGTACTTGACAATGAGAGTCTCCTCAGAACATCCTAAAATGACCAATGTGATGATGGAGGAGGAGGTAGCCCCTACAATACAACAAGAAGCCAACTAGCTTAGGCATAGGCATAGTTCATAAAACCAAAATATAACAGCTATGACTAATTAAAATCAAATCTACAACCATATCAAAAAAACTATTTAAACACTTAAAGCCTAAATAACCCATAACTACGTAGCCATAAAAACGTTCACATAGCATAGAAAATATAATGTAATAGGAAAAATTGAAATTCTTACTTTGCTTGCTAGAAGAAGATAGCCTGGGGACCTAGGGGTATGCATGATAGATCTAATTTATCCCACCAACCATGTGCTTCTCCATTGGCTACACACCTTACGTAAGCCATGGAATAATGCATGGTATACTTTCCTAACTCACCTTTGAGTTGTTCCACCACTACAAGCCTCACTACGGGGCTTTTGGCAAAAACCCCCCAATGCTATTTGGGCCAAGGGTAGGAGTTGGTTACTTTTGATAAACCATTAAAGTGAAGTAGCCTAATAACTAATAAGATAAGCAAAAAAGGAAAACTTAAAACCATGCTTACCCTTCCATGTGGTAAATAGTACCAGGAGGGTTCTAATACAATGTGCTAATGCAGTGACCAACTAGCAACGTATTATTGGCATTATACAAGTTGAACTCAAGCATGTTCCAAATCTTGGACAACTTATGAGTGCCTCTTGTATACATGCTATCAAGTACTTCACCCTCTACACATGTTTCAAGATCATATTTAATGAATTTGATGATCAAGCTAAGAGATCAAGGCAACAAGGTTTCTACAATAACAACTATTGTGCGAGATGCTAAGTGTGACCACACCATCATACTAAAGTTTTGTAGCAAAAAGCTAGAAACTCTTTTGTCCCTAGTCTAAGCCACATAGAACCATGTTACAATGTCATGTGGAAAGGTGGGCTATTGGGCCTCACTGTGTAGATGTAGCAAAGCAATCCCACCAACTCAATGACAACTAGAATAGGTTTCAAAAAGGCCCTACACACAACAACAACAATTGTTAAAACCATAAACAACCATAGCCAAGTATGAACAAATGTTAAATAACAAAAGTTACTACAACTTAAATATCAATGTTGAAACTACAAAAGAAAATCAAATCCATAGTTTTCAACACTTAGAGCAAAAAGATAATAACCAAAAATTTGAATACTTTTCACATAACAACCGGCTCAAACCAAGTAGCCTACTAATAACAGATAGCAATTTTATGGTGGAATATACATAAAATACTAATAAGTTTTTATGTAAAAACATTGAAGCCATAGAAACTAGCTTTTACCTACCACAATAGTTTGTATATATCACAACAATAGTGAAAACCAAACTTGAGTTTGCAAAATTTTGCTAGAAATCCTAGTTAATGGTGAAATTAGCCATAGTAAAAACTCTAGGAAAGCTAGTTAAAAATTTTGGAAAATATTTAAGTGACTATTTAAAACTAAAATAAAACATGTAAATAACCTTAAGAACATTTAAGCACCACTATAAAAACACAAAAAAAAATACCAACACTACTTGTATGGACAAAGGGGGTTTGTAGTTTCCACACCCAAAATGGCAACTATACAAGACTATCTACGCACAAGACTATCTACGCTAAAATGGAAATGACAATTTAGAACTAAAATTTTTTTTTCTAAGTCTAAGGACTAGGTATACATGAAATTCAACAAAATTGGGAATCTATGCTATAGTCCCAAGCTTGGAAAAAATATTTTCAATAATCGAAAACCATAACTAGATCCAACCAAGAATTGCACAATAATATGAAACTGAAGAAAATGGCCACAAGGAATCACTAATTAAAAATATCCAAAAAAAATTAAAACTACTACAACCAATTTCAAACCCTCCCTAACACCTCAAAAAAATCCCCAAGAACCTAGGACGTTGGCTGAAAAAATTTTCCAAGTGTCTATGTTATCCACTTTCACAATGGTAAAGCCATAAAAACCAAAACTTTCAGCATACACTAATCTATGAAAAAATTCATAGAAAACTACCCATTGATCTAAAGTCAATGATTCCATAGCCATTTGAACCATTAAAACACAAACTAAAAATCCACAAACCAAAAAATTCAAAATTTCCTAACCATTGTTTTAGAAAAAAATGCAAAATTAATATGATAAAAACTGTAAAACCCAAAAACCTCACTTTGTGCTAGCTCGTGAAAAAATTAACCACAAATCATAATTTAGTAATTCTAAAACCATTTGAACTATTAAATGATAAAATAAAATCCAAAAACCTAAGAACACAAAGATTCCAAACCATTTTTGTAGAAAAAAATGCAAAAGTAACATTCAAAAGTCGTAAAAGCCAAACTTTGCACCAACTCACAAAAAAATTCACCAAAAATTAACAAAAAATTAGAATTTAGTGATTCTAAAACCATTTGAACCAATAAAATATAAAATAAAAATCCATAACCTGAGAACATAAATATTCCTAGTAGTTGTTTCAAAAAAAATTAGAAAAATGACATAAAAAATAATAAAAATGCATAAAACCTTGTTTACGGAAAAATTCATAGAGAATTCATTGTAAGTCAAAATCTAGTGGTTCAAACATCGTTTCAACCATTAAACATAGTATGATAACCTTATGGTGATAAAAACCAAGAAATCCTAACTGTTTCTACATCAAAAAATACAAACCTGGTGTTTCTTTTTGGTGGGAGAAGCTGAAAAGCACATGGAAAAGACTGAAACACGATTTGAAACTAGGAAAAGTCAAATTCCAACATAAAAAAAAACACTAAAACCACATGAGAACAACCTAAATATAATATGGGAATTTCATGAAATTTAATTTTAACAAATACACCAACCTACACAAACAAAAATGCCCAAGTTTCTAGCAAAACTTCTTGAGAAATGATTAAGAATTGTGTACCTTGAAGTGATAGCAAAAGAACCTTCACCAATCAAGGGTTGTGGCAAGTTGGATAGCCCTCTTGTAGTAGTGTCTACCTCCTTCAAGGTTGGATTCTTGCTTGTCAAATCCCTTCTCTTAGACATCTTGAATGAGTGACGCCAAAATCAACAAGATCTCCAAACTTATGAAACTATGTAGCAACTATGCCTACTCTTGAGTGTAGGATGGCTAGACTACACTAGGATAGATGAGTTTGGAGCAAGAATAGAATCAAAGCTCTGCTGTTGGATGCTATAAATTGGAAGTGAGGTGATAAATTTGGTTTGTGTAAAGTTCTAATGTGATAACCAATCCCAAACTTAGGCATTGATCACCAAAACTTTAATTTTCAAGAAATCACTTACACAAGTACCACTCAACTCCATGATCATAATTAGAAGGTAGGAATATGTTGGGTTGGTGGGAAAATAATTGGTTTAATAATTCAAACCTAGGGTGGGATCCACTAGCCACCTCTCTAACAAGCCAATGGAAATTCTAAAACACTTGGAATTTTAGCTTCTCCATGGTGACTATGCTAAGGTTAGAAATTCTAAAAGCCTTGGTTTAGATTTTAAACCTCAAATACTATCAAAACTCACCTTTCAACTATTCATACACATCATAAAATCTTATGTCCAAGGTGGGAAACCAAGTGTTGGCATTGACGGAAACTCAACACCATGGAAGGCCAAAACTCACACCAAAATCTACTATTTAGAGTAACTACATTTGCCAGTAACCAGACTACATTGGCCAGCATAGTCCCAAGTGGGATGATGTCTTCTATCACCAAGTAGACTCCTAATCAACTTAGGAAAGATCACACCATGCATTCAACCCTAGCCAGAGCCTACACCAGCTCCAAAACCTTATACAACCAGTCAAAATATGTTAAAATTATCCATCATGCATCAACTATGCTAAAACCTATATCAACTACATTAGTTAGCATAGTCTCAGTGTAGTTAATAAGATTTTGATCATTCAATGATTAAAATAACCTTCAAAGTAGCATTCCTTGATCTTTACATCACCCTAGAACCTCTAGTCACCTTAAAATAGCAAACAGGTAAACTAAAACAAGTCAAATTCCATCCCAAACTTCTCACTACACTAAGGATGGGCTCATCTACACTGGCTAGCATAGTCCCAGTGTAGATGGGTAGAAAATGGATACTAAAATCTAAAATAGCACTTAAAATGACATACTGTAGACATCACACCTTTCAAGAACTCCTAGTGAGCCTGAAATGAAAAGCAACCAAATAAAAACTAGTTGAAACATACTTCCATCTTAACACTATGCTAGGGATGACTCTGACTACAATGGCCAATGTAGTTTGATAAAGGTGGATTACCAAAAGCAAGTAACAATATCCAAACTACCATATCTTACCTTCACACCTTTTTGAAACTTCTAGTGATTTCAAAATGTCAAATTATGAAACTAGAGTGAATCAAAACACACTTGAAGCTTAGAACTACACTAGGGATGTCCATGACTATGCTAGCCAGAGTAGTCCCATCTTAGTCATGATGAGAGAATTCCAAAATAGTTCACCAACATGTTAAATCAACTTCCTAAAGCATCATCTCAACCTCAAAACCCTACTAGAGACTTCAAGAGTCACTAAGTCCTGCAAACCAAGTCAAAAACCAATAAAACCTAGCCTACATCCATCAACTATGTTGGGACTACATTGGCTAGTGTAGTCTAGGGATGTATGAATAGTCAAGAACCAAAACAACCATCAAAACTAACCATCTTGGGCCTAAAACCCTAATTCTATACACCAATGATCCAAGAAATCAAAAACCTATTTGATCAATCATGAAATTCCAATAAAAATAAAATTTCATTTTGTGACTATGCTAAAGTAGGCCTGGACTACATTGGCTAGTGTAGTCATGGTCCTAGGCTAATTTCACTAGTGATTTGACATTCTAAATAGCCTAGAAACTAACTTGAAAACATGAAACCTTATTTGGCCTTACCTAGCTATAATTCCATCTCGATTTGACATTACAAATGCTAGATTTCCCTCATCTATGCTAAGCCTAGGCTCAAGTATTCTTGCCAACATAGTCCAAGTGGAATATGGACATTTCAATATCCAAACAACCTTCAAAATTGTCCATCCTAGGCCAAAACCCTAGTTAGAGACACTAGTAATCATGGGAATCAAAGAACTTGGTTGATTGACTAAAAAAACTCATTAAAAGCTAGATTTCACATCTTACTATGCTAAGACAAGTTATGACTATGTTGGTCAGTGTAGTCATGATTATCAGTTAATGTAATTAGTACCACAACACCTTGAATGATCTAAATTTTACTTTAGATGCCTAGAACATTACTTGACATTACCTAGTCACAAGTTTACCTTGTTTTGACCATTGGAATGCTAGATTACATTCATCTATGTTGAGGTAGGTCTAGGACCATGTTCGCCAACATAGTCCCTACCCCAGGGTGGTTTAACTAGCATAACAGCACTCAAAATGGTCAAAAACTTGGTTCTGAAAGTCTAGAACCCTAAAATCCTAAAGCTAGTTGTAGCTTGATCTTGTTTAACCATGAAAAGTTCATTTTTTGGTCTAACTATAGTGGGGTAACCCTCAACTATGTTGGCTAGCATAGTCATGACGTTTTGGTACTGAAACTCCACTTTCAGTAGCTTGTTTTGACTTCCAAATGGCCTATTCAGCCTTTCCAAGACCCTATGCTACTCTAGGAAGCTAATGAAACACTAGTATCAACTTTGAAACCCCACAAACCCATCTTTCCCATGCATCTAAGTTGGAACTATGATGGCTAGCATAGTCTCAGTGTAGTCACCAATATTTGCATCATTTACAACTTCCCAAGGATCATAATGATGTTATATCAATCACCAACCCCAATCCACTGCACTAGCCATACAAACCATCAAGACCCCAAAATAGGCCATAAGATGCCTAGAAAATCATCTACTAACACCAACTATATTGGGGCCTATCCCAACTATGCTATCCAACATAGTCCTAGCTAGGCCTAGCATAGTCACAATAAAAGAGCTTAATTTTAACTTGAAATAACCTCCAAATGACATCAACAAGTGCCCAATCTCACTTTTCAACTTTGTAAACCTACACTCTGGCCTGCTAAGGCCTAAAACTAGTAAAATCTAACCCTGATTAATCAATATTTGTCATGTTTTACCATATGTTTCTTACCTTGATTAGTTTGACCTTATTTCACTATCTTTTGACTTAATTTGACCTTGGTATGCATTATTGACCTTTGTTACCCTATCATTTGATGTCATTTGGCTTCATTTTTGTCATTTTAATGTCATTTGGCTATCAAATGTTTCTATCATTTAACACCTTTTAGCCTTAGAGAATTAGGTTTGACAATGATTTACTCCATTAGACATCATTGTGCCCTTGTTCTACCCTTTAGAGCATCATTTGATGGTATTTGAGCATCATTGAGCCTCTTTTGACATCAATTGTCATTATTTGGCTATCATTTAGCTATATTCCACATTAGTGAACCTTGGTTCTACCCTTTCCTCTTTATTTTGACCTCTATGACCTTGTTTGACTATGTTTTGGTCCTATTCAACATCTTTTGGAGGTGTTTGACCATTGTTAAGTCGTCATTTAGCCTCATTTGATTAACATTTGGGCTCCATTTGATCCCATTTGGTATCATTTAGCTACCATGTGGCTTTGTTCCATGTTAGTTAGCCTCTTAGTTTGACCCATCTACTTTATCCTATCCCCTATGACCTTTGTTAACCATTTTTTAGCCTTGTTTGACCTTATTTGATGGTGTTTGACCATCATCTGGCCTTAGTTGATTACCATTTGACCTAGTTTAGCCTTATTTCATGCTCTTTAGCCTCCAATACATCTTGTCCACTCTTAAATCCCATTATATGACCTCTATTAACCATGTTATACCCTTAATTAACATCATCAAATAGATTTTAACCATCATTTAGTCTTCATTAGACTCCATTCTATTGTCTTTTGGCCTTCATTTGACCTTATTTAACCTCTGTTTTGCCTCATTTGTCTTCAACTAGCTCTAATAACCTTTAAGTGGCCTTTTTTAAAATCCTATTTAACCTTAGTTTAATGTATTTTGGCTATTACTAGAGTATTTTGCTTTATTTGGCATTATTTACTCATTTTATCACACATGTGCTGCTTAATGTGCTTATGGTTGATATGCAGGATTGGAGCATGGACATCTAGAAGCAATTTAATGGGCCTTTGAGTCAAAGTGGACCTCATGGTGATGTTGAATGATGCATCAACTTTACTTACCTAGATCTTGAGCCTAAGGGTCTTGCCAACCACAAATCTTGTATAGAGAAACATCTAGAATGGCCCAAAAACCTGCTTAAAACCTTTGACATTGAGGCTGCCAATATCACCAACTCTCTAGTTGATGTTCCTATCATGACACACAATGGTGAGGAGAAAACATTAAAATTTAGTTTCTCATTGGAAACTCAACAAGTTCAAGACATTACCAAGGTCCTCCATGACAACATTAGGATCTTTGCCTAGTCATATGAAGATATGCTAGGTCTTGACCCATGCCTAGTGCAATATAACATCATACTCAATCCTAGTATTAGACCAGTTAAGCAACAAGTTCACAAGATTAGGCTAGATTTAGCCCTAGTAGTTCACGATGATATCACAAAATTATACCAAGCTAGTTTCATTAGAGTTGTCAATTACACAGAATGGGTGTCCAACATAGTGGTAGTACCTAAGAAAAATGAGAGTATACATATATGTATTGCTTTCTGAGACCTAAATAAGGCAACCATCAAAGATGATTTCCCTTTATCTAGTACTGACCGACTTACCAATACTACGACTAGACATGCCTTGCTATCCTTCATGGATGGGTTTTCAGGATACAACCAAATTAGGATTAACCCAAAACATCAACTTAGTATGACCTTCATGATCCCTTAGGGTACCTTTAATTACACCATGATGTCCTTTAGCCTAAAGAACATAGGAGCTACCTACCAAGGAGTGATGATGTATATCTTTAGGGATTATGTGTTAGGATTTCTCAATCACTATGTAGATGATATAGTTGTTAAGTCCAAAGTGGCTAACAACCATGCACATGATCTTGACATTGTGTTGAAATGAGGTCTCAAATACAAGCTTAGGCTTAACCCCAAAAAGTGTGTCTTTAGTGTCAAAATCGATACGATTCTTGGCTTTGTAGTATTCAAAGTAAGAATACATGTTCATCCTAATAAGGTTAAGGCCATATCCAACTTGGTAGCATCAACTAATGTTAAGGAGCTTTGGGGATTACAAGGTAGATTACAATTTATTTGTAGGATTATCGATAGGATTACAGATAAGTTACAAACCATGCTACGCTTGCTTAAGAAAGGAGTTCACTATAGTCTATCCATGTAACACTTGCTTAAGAAAGGAGTTCACTATAGTCTATCCATGCAACACTTGCTTAAGAAAGGAGTTCACTATAGTCTATTCATAAGAAAGGAGTTCAATATGAGTGGATGACTCAATGCCAAGAAGCCTTTGAAAATATTAAGTAAGATGTGGCACAACTACCAACAATCTATCCATCGCAAGAGGATAATCCTTTTTACATCTACCTTGCTATCTCTCACATGTCCATTACCTCTATGCTCTGTCAAAAATGAGATGATGAAGTAGAGTTTCCCATATACTACCTAAGCTATGCATTGATTATCCATGAGACTCAATATACTAAAGTAGAGAAGTACTATCTAGCCCTAGTCTTTTCACTGGAGAAGTGGAGATACTACCTCTTTAGAAACCAGGTCAATCTCATCTATAAGAGTAATGTACTTAGAGCCATAATGACAAATATCTATAAGAGTAGTCCTATAACCCATTGGAAATCCATAATATCCAAATTTAACCTTCATTTCATCTCTCAAGCATCAATCCAAGGCAAAGTGATAGCCACACAACTTACTATTTCACCAGTAGAAGACCATGTAGCCATAGACCCTAAATTCCCTGATGAGCATGTTAACATAGTTAGCAAAGTACCCAAGTACTATGAGGTAGTTATGCACTTTGAAAAAGCTTTAGCTGCCCTTGGGCCACTGCTTCTACCATCATAATACTCCTGTTTGGTAAAATCCAACTCTTCTCTTACCATTTCAAATTCCTATGTATCAACAATGTAGCCAAGTATGAAGGATTGATAAGGGAAATGATGGTAGCCCGTGACCAAGGAATCAAGAGCCTAATGATTAAAGGTGATTCATAGCTTGTGGTTAACCAAGTAATAGAGGTTTATGCATGTAAGACCAAACATTTGCAACCTTATTGTGATCTAGGTAAAAAACTAATGCAACAATTCATAGACATTGATATCCAACATGTACCTTGAAACGAGAACATGCTAGCCAATGACATTACAACCTTAGCTCTCAATGTGATGTTTGATGTGTCTAGTAAGTTACCTACTTTAACCATGAACTATGCTATTCCCATCATGTAGCATGCTGAGGATAACTTTATAGCATCCATCAGTACTGCTCCTCCAAGGGAATGGTATGACAATATTAAGTTTTACCTCATGCATGGTATATCTCCACAAGGCCTAACTACTTCTCAAAAGGATGCTATACATAAAAGATCAAAATAGTATGTCATCATAGGTCATAACACATTATTTTAATAGTTCTATTATGGCATATTGTTAGTGTGCTTGGGTAGAACCAAAGCCTACACAATCCTTGAGTAATTTTATGAGGGTGTATGTGAAGGACATACAGGACCTAGAGCCATGGCTATTAAGATTAGATGACTAGGCTATTACTAGTCCTATATGAAAAATGATTACCTTTAGAAGGTAAAGACATGTGATACTTGTCAATGGCATAGTAACCTAATACATGTGCCACCAAATAAGTTACACACTACTCAAATAACTAGGCCATTTCAATGATGGGGGTTGTATATCATTGGACCTATAACATCTAAGTATTTCGTAGGACATAGCTTCATCATAACCACAACCAAATACTTCACAAAGTAGGTTGAAGCTATTTCCCTAATGAAGACAACATCTCAACAATTCTATAGATTTATACTTGATAATGTAGTAGCCTATTTTGGCATATCTATGACCATAGTCATGGACAATGAACCATAATTTAGTAGCCAAAAAACAAAATCCTTTTATCAAGACCTAGGAATTAAACATTTCTTTTCATCACTATAATACCCTCAAGCTAATGGAAAAGCTGAAGCTAGCAACAAGATCATCATAAACTTGCTAAAAAATATGCTGAAAAATAGTAGACACAAGTGGCATGAGCATATTTTGCATGCACTGTGGGCCTATTGAACAACCTATTGAATCACAATTGGTGTAACTCCATATAGCCCGATTTATGGCTCTGAAGTTTTTTTGCCTCTTAAATTATAGGTTCCATCAAAGCATAACCTTATTGGATATCATCAACAATGAAAAAAATAAGGATCTGTGTACCATGGACTTGGACTTAGTGAAGAGTAATGCATGCAAACACTTGCTCACATTGAGCAATACTAGGAAAGGTAGAAACAATAACACCACCATGACCTAAAGAAATGAAAGATCAAGAAGGGAGACCTAGTCCTCAAGGATGTTCATGAGCATGCAGACAAGTTCTTAACCAATTGGAAGGACCTTTCTTAATCACCAAGGCCTATGAAAATCAAGCCTTCAAAATTGTGGACATGGATGAGAATGAATTAGCTAACCTGGTCAATCATTCCTATCTAAAGCATTATTACATTTGACACATTTTCTTGGTAGGTACCAACATTAACATACATGACTGTAGTGACCAACAAAAAGAAAGCTAGCATTCTTTTCTTTATTTTTATTTTTATTTTGCACAAAAAATGGACTAAAAAACTTTGTAAAAGCTATAGTGCAAGACGCATATCCCTTTTAGGTGTCATAATTGTGACCTTTGGTGATCTTGCTTGCTAATTATCTCATGTGGCCTTATGTATTACCATGTAATAACATGTTTTCTTTTTCTTGTTTTCTTTTTCTCTTGGAGTTTTGTTTGTAGGATGAAGCCCAGAGTCTGCAAAGGTGCAACTTGTTACGGTAACAAGTTATCAAGTGACCTTGATGCATAAAATTTGGTTGGCTTGTCCTATCATGCCAAGAATCGTTATCCCTCTTCACTCCTATTACTTCCCCTTGAGCTCAAACCCATAGTCTAATTATGACCTTCCATGCCCTAAACAATAATGTTTACCTATGTTTGACACTTATGCGTTATGGCCATTTAATATCTCCTTCATCATGCTCCACCATCAAGTCCATTGAATGTAATACATCTCATTCAATGGGAAAACCAAATCAAACTCGACCTTTGCAATGAGTCCCAATGAAGGTTTCATTCTAGAAAAATGGGGGAGAAAATTACCAAGAAGCCAAATGGCCCATGAGGATCAAAAGATAAACCAATGGCTCAAAACATGCAAAGGAAAGAGCCTAATGACCAAAGAAATCTTCAAGTGAGATGTTGGTTCCTCAAAAACATTAACAAGTGACCAACACTTCAACACATGAAGTGCAAAGCCTTAATTGATTGTTCAACATGTCAATGTCATAACATAGCCATGATGTCAACCTAAGAAACTCATTCTTAACCCTCATGACCATTTCCTCATAACCAAGTGTTACATGTAACTTTTACCATCTCATCATAACCTTATTCCATTATCACAAAGCACTCTTTAGCATGGTTCAACACTATAGGATCAAGTGTAGAGAGGAAATGCTCATGATGGAACCATAGTGGTGTTTGGTATTCTTTGTCAATGTCTCTCTAGTCAATCCTCCAAACATCAACAAAGAGAAGCCAATGAAACACCACCTAGAAAATTCATGTTGTAACCTATAAACCTTCACCAGTTAACTTGAGGAAAAACTTTATTATAAATGTAACGTTTGTGGCCCATGAGCTACACTATTGCATACTTTAACTTTTTGAGACTGAAAAATGCCTCATAAGTTGCTACTAATTCACTTTTCAAGTGGAAAAAGTGGTATTATGTCTATATATGGGCTTGGGAAGGGTAAAAATGCTATGGGGACCACCAAATTTGGCATTGTCATCGGTTTTTATGGGGGTATAGCCATAACTACGTTAGAGCCACCTACACCCAAAATTGGTGGTGTTGGGTTTTCTATTTCCCAACAATTTCTAGCATAGTTGTCACAAAACCCAATATGGATATTGCAAGGCAAGCATTGGTGTTGTTGGATTTTCTATTTCCCAGCAATTTCCAACATAGTTTCTACAATTCCAAGCAGTTGCAACATGCCCAACATAGTCATCTTAGATTTTCAGTAGTTTTCACATGATCAGCGTAGTCACCACATTTCCTAGAAAATTTTAACAATGCCAACATAGCTCTCCAAGGCTAGCATAGTTGAGGTGAAGCTAGCATAGATATAAAAGTCCATTTACTATTGTTAATATCTAGTGTCGTTTTGATGACCCTTAGGTGTCAAAACTTGCCATAAATGATCAACTACACTAGGGATTATGGCCTACAACACCTACAAATAACATTAATCTATTAGCAATCATGGCAAAAATTTTTAGCCTAAATTCAACAATTTTAGAACCTATAAAAGCCAAACTTGAATACTTCATTTAGGTTCCTGAACATTTTTGCAACCATACCACTGTAGCAACATTGATCATCTAAAACTCATTTTAGCATCTTGCAAGACTTTTGAAGTAACTAGCATCTACCTAAGCACCTAAGACTCTCAACATAGTCCCATTTCCACAAAATCAAAACACCATTGTTCACACCATTTACACCAAAAGTTGCAAATTCAGGCAAGAAATCAACAAGAGGCTTTTGTGACAATTGGAGTTGGGGAGTACCTAGATCATGGAGTTTGACTATAGAACACAACCTGCCAACTCCAACATGCTTTAAGCTCTATTTTAGATAAAGCTTCTTGTGCATTTAGACACACAATATGTACTCTTTGAACTCTACACTTTAAGAATTTTACTATTTCAATAAAGTTCATAAGTTCATTTGTAATGTAGATTTCATTTCAAGTTTTAATTTTTGTGTTCGTATTTCCTTCAAATCTACAATTTTATTTTCTCCGTTTACATTCTTTAACTCCCTAGGTAATCAACTAGACTATCCATGGTACCTTGAATCCTATTTCTTAAAGGCCCTTGGGATTCAAGATCAAAAACTATTTCCTCACTAGAGATCATTAGTTTTTTAAAACAATTAAATTTTTGTGCAAAAGTTGTCAATTAGTTTAGCATAGAATTGATTTTATCTTTAATGTAATTTTCAGATTCATGAATAATTTCTTGGTCTCATAGTTCTACTCTATTTAGCATAACTTTTCAAAATTTAGCTTTGAAAAGTTTGCTGATAGATAGCTTAAGATGAAAGAATGACATATTCTATAAAACTTCTTCATTCATTGTCTTAGTAATGAGCACCTAAAGTAGTAATATTTCTTAATAAATAATGTTTATTTTACTTTCTATTAAATCACTAGTAAGTATATTTTAATCATTTGTTATCATCTATATTATGTTCTATCTCACAACTAATATTTTTGTATGTCTTATTTTGTAGGATCAAAAATCAAGATTAAATGATCTCAAATGAAAATTTTAACTGCACCATCATGTCTAGAACATTTGAATTAATTGATCTTGATCCCTAGTTTGCATAAAATGGAATTCAAATTAAAAATTCTAATCTAAAAATTTTGATCTTTAAGTTTAGATTTGGAAATTTGGATTTTGAAAAATTAATTTAAAAATTGTGAATCTACAAGTTTAAATCCAAATATCTTTGAGCAAAATGTTTTCTTCCAAATGCAAGATTTATAATTTCAAATTTAGACAAAAGTTAGATCATATTCCTCTTGCATGAGATAAGCAAACATACAAAGAGATTTACATTTCTAGGTTCATAATAGAGGGAACATCATCAAGCAAAAACCGGAAGATCCAAGTAAGTACCCGTCATGATTGAAGAAAAAGAGAAAGAAAAATTATTTTCTTTGAAATCTATCGAAATCTAAGTTTTGGTATTTTAATTATTTTATTACATTTAAAATATTTACTTACATGCTTTTGAAAAAGAATCAATTAGGAACAAGTATAATAATTATTAAAATCTCTAATTCCCTTTGGATTTTTATTTAAATAAATGTGGAGTGTGGACTTTATTTTTTTTTTTTTACCTTAATCTTTTCCATCTTGTTTTATGTTAATTAAATAATGAATGATTGGAACTTAACATAAAAAAGATAAAAATAACATCAAGACCTAAGAGAATCCAACTAAGGACAATTACTAATAAATACAAGAGGGATATTATAGACAACTCCATCTCTTTGAGAGATGGAGATTTTAAAAATTATAAGAATAAAAAACCTCTACTCTCCAACTTTACACAAAAATAAACTTAACAAACAACAAGTAACTCAAAATAGTAAAAGGAAATTTAAAATCAAGTTGTTAAACAACACATCACAAACTTTTCAAAAAGAAGAAGAGTTCACAAAATTAGAGTGGTGTAATTTAGTTTCATCTAGTACTTCTCTCCTTGAGCCAATGAAATTCCACTTTGAGATACCTCATGTAGGATTAGATGATGGGAAAAACAAAAGTGTCTCAAGGTTTTTCATCAAATATTAATCCTAATACTATAAGTAAAATAAGTTTCATTTAGCAATATAAGTGGCACACATGTTAAAATTTGGGATCTTTCTTCTCAATGCCATTTTCAACTTCTATGATGGGGGTTGGATTTAGTCATCTAATCCAAACATGAGGAGGTAGTCCAAGTGTAGGGATTCCCATGAACACCTCAACATTTGGACCCTCAACATCTAGCACACAACCCTTTACATCCAACCAAATACCATCCTTTCTTCATTACCAAGGAAATCAATTCTTTCCAAAACCAAGTGCAACTATAGGTGAATTATTAAATTTAAAAACCTTCAATATTCCATAAGGACCCTTATTTTATTCCCCTAGTAGGGATGTGAAAGTGATAAATATTCACCTATTATCCATCTTTAGAGAAACGAATGATGAGGACCCGATTACTCACTTGAGGGATTTTGAAACAACAATTGCTATGTTAGCACCACATGGTGAGGATCGCACAAAGATGGTTGCATTCGAATCAACTCTTAAAGAAAAGGCAAATTTTTTATTACACATACTTAGAATTCTTATAACTTTGTGGGAGGTATTCAAAAATGCATTTTTACAATGGTTCTTGTATGAGGATAAGCTATATTTCTTAAGAAAGCAATTAATGAGTTTTTTACAAAGTGAGAATGAAGATTATGAGCAAGCCTTTAATAGATTAAAGGCTTTGTGGTTAAAGAACCAAAACCATGAGTTTCTGCCTCATCAACTCCTCCAAATTTTTGTAGAAGTATTATTATCTTATTGTAGATAAAATGTAGATTTTTCTTGTGGAGGAAACATGTTATAAATCACACTTGAAGTAGGATGGTAGATCTTAGATTCCTTAGTCGTTCAAAGTAAATAGTGGCCTAAGTCATATCTAATGCATGGAGCATCTAAAGAAACTAAGGCATTAAATAAGAAGGTAGATGAACTAACACAATTCTTGATGAGCACTGCCAAATTACCACAAGACTAACTCTATTGTGATTTATGTAATAGCCAACAACACACTTTAGATAACTTCCTTACACTACCTTTCTATGATGAACACATTCAAGAATCTATAAAAATGTTTCAACAACCTTGAAACTCGAACCAAGGAAGGGAAAAATATGGCCAAAGAAATTTTACTCCTAAAAAATTTGAATCTAATTCATTTAAAAACTATCTTTAAACTAGAAATCCCTCTCTTTATGATCAAGTAGAAGGAAGGATGAACAACATAAAAGGAGAACTACATCAACTACGAGAGGAGATTAGGCGTAGATTTCAAGATTTAGAAAGAAAAGAACTACCATCTCAGCCTAAGCCTAATCCAACTTCACAAAGGATAAAGAAAATGCAAATAGAGTAACCACACAAAGTGGTAAAATAACAAAGAAACCCCTACATCCTAAAAAGAAAGTAACATTTACCAAACCATCACAAATCATTAGTTACCCTAAGACACAAGAGGAAGATGATGGACATAACAAAGATGGTGATAATTATCAAGAAAATAGATTGAACACATCTTTAACATCATCATCAATACCTCTTGAACTTCTATCAAAAAAGGCATAATATATACTGGCACCATACCCTAATAGGTTGGTTAAGAAACTACATTGGGAGGATCATCTAGAAAGACTTTTTAAGGATATACACCTCAAAATTCCCTTGTATCAAGCAATCCAAGATACCTCTCTCTATGCTAAGTATCTTAAAACTTACGCACCAAAAAAAGAAAGATAAAGATCCCATGATAAGTATACTTAGCAGATTGTGCTACAAATCTTATTCAAAGAAGGCTATCACAAAAAATACAAGGACCCTGAAACTTCAACCATTCCCATTACCATCATGGATAGATACCTTTAGAATGCACTACTAGACTTACATGCAAGCATAAAAATCATGCCATCTAAGTTAGGTCAGCAACTAGGTATTTTAGACATCAAGAATACCAACCTGACTATATCCTTTTTAGATGGTACAACAATATCATCCTTAGGAATAGTGGAGAACATCATAATTAAGGTTGAGGATGGATTATACCCTACTAATTCTATAAAACTAGAGGTTCATGATTAAGATTATTTTTCTATTATCGTAGGAAGACCTTGGTTATCCACCACTAATGCCATAATTTATGATCGCTTAAGATGATTGTAACTATCCTTTGCCAATATGACATTTAACCTAAACATTTTTAACCTTAATAAGAATGTTTTAGAAAGATGTAAAGAGGTAAAAATGATTTACAAAGTGGCCTCAATGATGTTAGCTAAGGATGAAGAAGTAGTGATTCTCAACGATCAACATAAAGTGCATATTAATAAAGAAGATCAGAAATTTCATGAACAAATAAATCAATCATTGGATTTTTGATTTGACACATTAACATTAGAAAAACCCTTACAACAAAGTACAATCCGACTTAAGGAACTACCAACCACCTTAAATACATCTTCTTAGCTAAGGATAAACCCTTAATTATAAATTTTGAATTAACAATAGAATAAGAGGTAAGCTACTAGATGCATTAGTAGGAAAAATGGATGCATTTGCTTAGAGGAAGGGATATCTCCAAACATATGTCAACATCATATCTACTTAGAGGATGGAGCTAAACTAGTACGAATACATCCTAGGAGACTTAACCCTACATTGAAACAAATTATGGAAGAAGAAATTACTAAACTATGAAGAGAAGGAATAATTTATTCCATCTCAAATAGTGAATGGGTTAGTTCCATAATTGTGGTACCAAAGAAAAATGACAAATGGTGAGTATGTGTGGATTATAGAAAGCTAAATCAATACACATGAAAAGATCATATTTCATTACCATACATTAATCAAATTCCTGAATGTTTACAAGGATATCAATATTATTATTTCTTAGATGAATTCAGTGGTTATAACCAAATAAACATAGCCACTAAAGATCAACATAAAACTACATTCACATGTCCTTTTGGTATCTTTTCATTTAGAAGAATGTCATTTGGATTATGTAATGCTCCAACCACCTTTCAAAGAGCCATGACCTCAATATTTGCTAATATGCTAGAAGAATTTGTTTAGGTTTTTATGAATTACTTTTCATTATTTGGAAATTCCTTTGATCAAACCTTACATAGGCTAGAATTAGTGTTAGAAAGATGCATTCAAGTAAATATAAAGTTAAGTTCTAAAAAGAGCCATCGCATGGTTACCAAAGGGGTAGTTCTAGGTCATGTCATTTCTAGGAAGGGCATTGAAATGGACTAGAATAAAGTAAAAGTCATAACTGCCTTACCCTCACGAACTCACATTCGAAGTCTTAGATCCTTTTAAGACATGTGGGGTATTATAAGTGTTTTATTAAATACTTTTTAAAAAAATATAAACCACTATATCATTTACTTGAAAAAGAGGTTTCATTTCATTAGAATAACGATTATGGAAAATCCTTTCAAAACGTTAAAAAGAAAATTACCATAGCTCCCATTTTGAGTGCTCTAAATTGGAAAATTTCCTTTGATTCAATGTGTGATGCTACAGATTTAGCCATGTGAGCTATGTTAGGATAATTAGTTGATGAAAAGCCTAAGGTCATTTATTCCATTTCCAAAAGTTTGGACAATGCTCAACTTAACTATAACACCACTAAAAAAGAACTACTAGCAATAGTTTATGCTCTAGATAACTTTCAACACTATCTTGTAGGCTATAAAACTTGAGTATATATAGATAACTGTGCGATTAAGTTTTTGGCCACCAAGAAAATCAAAAATTCAAGAATAATGTGATGGTGTCTCTTACTCTGAGAGTTTGACTTACAAATTCTTGATAAAAAGGATGAGAAAATGTGGTAGCTAACAATCCTTCACAATTAGCCTTACTAGAAGAGTTTAGAATGTTAGGCTCTCTTAATGATAAATTTCTAGATGAAAACCTTTTCCATTTGCAATAGAAAGAACCATGGTATACTAACATTGCAAAATATTTGGTAATCTTAAAAAATCCACTCGTACATTTGAAGTGAACCCTATTTGTATAAAACATGTGTAGATAATATCACTTGTAGATGTGTTTTTGAATGGAAACAACAATCGATACTCAGAATGTCTCACGATGATTTAGGTGGAGGACATTTCAATGGCAAACATATAGGGGTAAAACTATTAAATAGTGGATTTTATTGGTTGACTCTCTTTAAAGATGCATTTTCCTTTGCCAAATCTTATAACCATTGCTCACAGGTTAGGTCAATTTCCAAAAGACATGAAATGCCTCAACGACCTATATTTACTTTTGAACCCTTTAATGTAAGCAGGATTGATTTCTTAGGATCATTTCCTCCATCACAAGGAAATTTCTACATTGTAGTTTGTATTGATTATGTTACTAAATGGGTTAAAGCAAAGGCTACCATAACTAATGATGTAAAAGTAGTAATTTTCTTTCTTTGCAAACATGTTGTAACAAGGTTTGGCATGCCTAGAGTCTTAATTAGTAATCAAGAAACTCAATTTGTTAATAAAACTATGGAACGTCTTATGAATTCTTATGCAATTCTGCATAAACTAGCAACACCATATCATCCACAAACTAATCGTAAAGTTAAAATTGCAAACAGAGATATAGTTAGGATATTGATGAATATAGTATCTATAGGAAGAAATGAATAGTCTAGAACATGTAATGATGCCTCATGGGCATATTAAACATCTTGGCAACCTAGCCTTGGTTTTTCTCCTTACTAACTCGTATATGGTAAATAATGTTTATTACCTATTAAAATTAAGCATCATTTTGGATGATTAGCTTAATTAATAGGATTTGATAAGGCTTTAAATATAGAAGCATGACTTATACAACTAAATGAACTTGATGAAGCACTTTGTAAGGTAATTAATAAGTAACATATTGTTAAAAAGAAAACCAAACTTTGTCATGATGCCTACATAATGAAGAAATATTTTAATAAGGGTGGTAAGGTCTTAGTTTATAATATGCAAATTCATAGGTTTCTAGGAAATTAGTTTCTAAATGGAAAGGTTCATATCAAGTTCTTGAAGCCTATCTTAATGGTAGTGTTTAAATCACAACCTTAGAAGATAGTGAGTCTACTACTCTAGTTAATGGTCAAAGAATAAAATTGTATATGACATGTGAACCTAAAATCAAACCCCAACTATCTAACCTTGAATACCCAAATGATGATCCAAATCCTCTAATTGGTAACATGGTTATGTTTCATGAACCCTATTTCATTATCTGAGATCCAATTAGGTTTGGATTTAGGTGTTAAAAAAACCTAAAATGTGTGACCCCTAGTCAAGTAGACAAACTTAAAAGTAGCCTTATAGACTAAAATTTTAGATTTAATTTCAATCTTAGTCTCAGTCCTAGTCTCCATCTTACCAAATAATATGATAGGTTGGATAACTTACTAACTACTCGCCATGGTTACATGGGGAATATTATCTAACCCTATTGTCAATATTTCCTACTTCTATAATTAATTCCCATTCTCTATTTATATTCAAATTTTTACAAGATTATAGTATATGTTTTAGGAATTTTTAGATTAGAATAATGAATCTTACATAAGTTTGTAACTTGACATGCAATGATACTAATGTCACATGGATATTTAGGTCATACATCATATCTATTTCTATGCCCCAAATTTTATTTAACTAAAATAAATTGAAGGTCAACAAAGTAATGATAGATGCTTGGTCTACTACAATGTCACATAGATAATTATCTCAAAAAAAAAAAGAGGCATGTACATTAGGGTTGAACTACACCATAGGGAAATTTTCCTATGAGACCTTGTTTATTGACAGTGCAACTAAGCAGCCAATACACATGTTAGAATTCTAGCTTGTGAAGTGAAGTGCACCATGGGCAAAGTTTCCTATGGGGCGATGCTCATTGACAATGTAATAAGCTTCTCAATGATTTGGATTTTAGTAGCACAAGGACATCTTGAGCATTGTTGATCTAAACAAAAGGTATAATATGTAAAAAAATTAATAATAATACAATCTATATATA
>MNCI01016926.1:177596-188899 GCA_015680685.1 Gnetum montanum | reverse complement strand
ATAAGGGGATTTGATATTTACTTTTCTTGGCCTATTGATTTATGTGCATTCATCTTCTTGTATGACATTTTATGTACTTTAGGTATTTGCAGTTTGAGAAGGCTAATTTCCTAAATCCTATACTTTATTCTACTTGACTTTGAATTATTATTCTTTTTCTCTGGGATGGGTTAATTACTTATATGGTGGTCATTGCTTAGTTTGTTAGTCCTTTATCCATTCTATTATGTCTCATTCCTTGTTATCACCTTGAAAATGTCAGGAGCTTGTTTTCAATTCAAGGAGGGTGTAGGGAATGATACACCAAACATGTTAGTATAGTTAAATTAGGAAAGTCATTCTTAAACTTTTACAGTATTCATACTTGTGAGTTATATTAGCTATCAAAGTTGAACGTGGATGGGATGCCTTCAAAAACTTGAGTATCCTCATTACTAAGTAGGAGAATCCACAAGAAGCCAACTTGGCATAGATTAATACTTAGGAAGTCCGGAATGATTTCCAATATAGATCACAAATAAAATAAACTAAAAAGTTATATATTTATATATATATATAATAAACCAAAAAAATTTATTCAAATGAGATACAATTGAATACTTCCAATTAATTCATGTTACTCATTACCATTTTTTAAAAAAAGATTCATCTAATGCAATGACTTCAAGATTAATAAGTTGGTTGCTTAATGCATTGGATGTAAGCATTTGTTTTAAAAAGAATGAAGAGAAAACACTAATTTTACAAATAATAATAAGAGTTTCATGGTTGGTTACTCAGTATATGTTCATTAAAGAGTGACAATCAAGGTTTTCCTGAGAGTACTTCAATTTCCTCAAGAAAAATATTTAATAAGCTTTTGGCACTAATTATTTCTTTCATATTATTTGGCTAGGGGATTGGTCAAATACTAGTTAGAGGCTATGAAGAGCACAAAGTAGTATTATTTCTTAATAAATAATTTTTATTTTACTTTATATTAAATCACTAGTAATTATATTTTAGTTAATTATTATCATCTATATTATGTTCTATATCATTAATAATAGATTTGTATATCTTATTTTGAAGGAGCAAAAATTGGAACTCAATGATCTCAAATGAAAAATTTAATGGCACCATCATGTCTAGAACATTTGAATTAACTAATCTTGATCCCTAGTTTGGATAAAATGGATTCTAGACATGAAAGTTATGGTTGGTCAAAGTTGTCCATAAAGAGCACCCATCAAATCCATCATACAAAAAGAAATGATCTACACTTATTATCAACATGTGAAGTTTGAAGGAGAAATTCAACAAGGATACCTTGGGAGCCACCTAACCAATAGGTGAGGACTTAGGAAGCTACCTACCCAATAGGTAAAGACTTTTAAGATCCATTGATGGCTCTTATCTTTCCATTAAATGTATCAATATGTTATATAAATTGAGGTGTTGGGCTTTGTTCTTTCTAATACTTGAGGAGGGTAGTCTGAGATCTATATTTCTCTACTACTCGATTACTCATTCCCTTAAGGTAATTGTTGATTTTCCCCACTTCTCTTTCTATTCATGTATTATTGTTTTCAATTCATTTGATGGGGTGAGTTGGAAATCCTTTCTCACTTATAGAATGAGTTAAGTGGTCTCATCCATGTAGAGATATTATCTCATTCTCTTTGTATGAGTCAAGGCTATAAAGTTTATACAAATATCATTTCATTTTAATGAAAGAGAAGTTGGAGTCCCTACATATTTTTTCTTTATGTTAGAAAGAAATCATGTTTTGTGGATGTACCAATGATTGCTAGGTGATAGATATTGATCAAGGAAGAAGTTTGGATGTTAGGGGAAGGGCCGATAAACTCTTGAGTTTGCCATTACTTATCTGATGAGCAGCAACTAGACCCTACACCTAATCGTATCAATCACTAAGCATTCATGCACAATTCGATCAAATTCCATGGACATATAGCCTTCTAAGTACACTAGTCCCTAGGAAGTGAAACTAACTGTTGCAATCATTGTCTTCCCAATTACACTTGTAAAATGTGATGATATGATTAAGTGCAACTGAGGCATATGATTTTTATCATTTTTATGTTTTATGTTTAAGTTTCCTAAGAATAAAGAATAATGAATAAACATATTTAATTACTAATTTAATCTAACTATCTAACATTTAACTAATCATAACATAAGCATCCATTCCCACTTGTCGTACATGTCTTGAACACGTTTAATGCTACTGGGTTACCAATGTTAAATGTTACTAAGATTACCAAGTGCCAAGTATATGCTTGAAGTGATCATACTTATGTGCTTAGTTTAACTTAATTACTTTAGTTACTTAGAGCATTAAAGGAAATTGCTTAAAATATGAAATGCATAAAAGAAATAATTAATCTATTTCAAAGTTCTGCAAGGTTTATCAGAAAGCTCATCTTTATTGCCTCACACACTGCCATGCTCAAGTACAATAGTGCTTGAATAAAGATCCATACACTCTTTCACTTCTAATGTAGGCACTTATAAAAATATTCTAACTTTCAAGTGGAAAAACTGCTAGAGCTTTGCTACAACTATGAGACTTATTATCATAAACACAACTAGTGAATGCATATTTATAGGTGAAACAGAGAGACCCATCAATAGGTATACATCAATAGGTCAAATCCTTCATCAAGAGAATCCCATTGACAATGTCATGTTGACAACATCCTGTCGACATAGCCAATCACGATGCTTCATCATACCCCCACAACTAAATAAAAACTTGTCCTCAAGTTCTTTACAAAATTTTGAAAGGTATAGGATTATTGACACACACACAAATTACACAACAAAAACTAAGCTCCTAGATTTTATAGCTTTATAATGATTACAAAATTTTGGTGTTCATGATGACAAAATCAAACACCAAGATAAAATTAACAAACATAATTCCTCAAACAATGCAAAGACATTGGAGAAGATCAAACAATCCTAGGTAGTGGAGGCTCTTGAGGCTCAAATGGGACTTCTCTTGCTTTGGGTGCATGCAGTGGTTGAGGTGGTTATGGTGCTACATCATCAAGATAGTTAACCCCTCACCCTTATCTAAACACATCAAAAAAGTAGTGGCATTCCCAAAGATTCCTAGAAATTACTATTGTTGCAAGTGAGATATGGTTACCTCTCAAGCATAACATACTTTTCATGAAGATCCTAGATGTCCAACCTCTTAATAGTTTGGAGTAGCATCCTAGGAACAAATTGGTTGGGTGGCAACATAATGGTGCCCTCCATGACAATCCATCACAACTGTTTATCCTAATGCAGGATGAAGGTAAAATCACGTAAAAACTCATCTAGATGAGTGTACACCACTTTGAATTCTTGGGGCACTCGTAGTTTTCATTCATCATGCCTATGATAAGAAGACATTTTGGATTAAAAGAAAAATTTAGTCTGCTTTAATTATGATTTTTATTTTTTATTTTTTCAAATTATTGTGACTTTAGGGTTCATTAGAAAGATCTTAAATAATTTTTACTAAGTCCTAGATAACGCACGTATCAAACTACAAGTCCCCAGCAATGGCCCCAATGATGAGCAGTGAGTAGACCCTACGTCCAACCATACGAATCACTAAGTGTTCACATACGATTTGGTGGAATTTTCATGGACTTATAGCCTTCTAAGTACATTGGTCCCTAGGAAGTAAAACTAATTGTTACAAACGTTGTCTTCCCAATTACACTTGTAAAATGCAAAGGTATGGTTAAGTGCAATTGAGGCATATGATTTTTATCACTTTTATGTTTTATGTTCTAAGTTGCCTAAGAATAAAGAATAATGAATAATGATGTTTAATTACTAATTTAATCTAACTGGCGAACATTTAACTAATCCTAACATAAGCATTCATTCCCACTTGTCGTACACATCTTGAACACGTTTAATGCTACTAGGCTACCAAATGTTAAATGTTACTAGGATTACCAAGCACCAAGCATATACTAAAAGTGGTTGTACTTATGTGCTTAATTAATCACTATTTAATTTAGCTTATTGTAGCTTTTTTTATCTTAATTACTTAATTTAATTACTTTAGTTACTTAAAGCATTAAAGAAAATTGCTTAAAATATGACATGCATAAAAGAAATAATTAGTCTATTTCAAAGTTTTTCAAGGTTTATCAAAAATCTCATCTTTATTGCCACACACACTACCGTGCTCAAGTACAACAGTGCTCAAATAAAGATCCATATACTCTTTGACTCCCACTATGAGCACTTAGAAAAATATTCTAACTTTCAAGTGGAAAAACTACTAGAGCTTTGCTACAACTATGAGACTTATTGCAATAAATGTAGCTAGTAAGTGCGTATTTATAGGCAAAATAGGAAGCCACATCAATGGGTACATGTAAATGGGTCAAACCCTACATCGATGGGATCATGTCAATGGGATCCCGTCAATGAGGTCCATGTCGATGGCATCTCGTCAATGTGGCCAATCATAATGCTTCATCATTATAGGTACTTGATTCAACTAGGCTTGCCTTTAGGAATATGACATTTGAGTGAGTCATAAATGATGTGACAAACCAGTGACATAACTAATCCATTTATAGAAGAGCTCATCACTTAGCTATGTAGAATTTAGAGTTAAATGAGTAAAAAGCTATTAATATTCATCATTATGTTAAGGGATAGCTAAAAGAAGAAGCTAACAATTATAGACAAAATAACTATTTCTTTGAAATATATGATCAATAATATAGATTTAGCCATAATTAGCTCATTAAAACTAGCAAAAGCTATTTGGGGGTATTTATGCCTTGGTGAAACAAGAGACTAGTAGCCATCTAAAACAACTTATCTAAACTATCTTAGAGAAGGGCTACAATCCTACACCAACACCTTCCTATGATGATAGGAGACTCTCCTTTGTTATTACCTACTTGGATCATCAAGAAATTCATTGGGTAAGATCATCAACTATGAGTAGTTATTACATCATTCACTTGTTCTAGAGAAACAATGATGGATTGATTTGCAAGCTCTAGTCAAATGATGTTTTTTGCATTGAGGTAGGTTCCAAGCTCTATACATTTTTTAAGAAATAAGATTCATGTCTAAACTTAAGTCTAAAAGAGCTTTACAAGATGCATTTTTGGCAATCTGTAAATAGATTAAAGGACATCTTAGTTTGTTCTTTTCTTAGGTAAAGCCCCTACATTTATCTAGTCACTAATGAAATAAGCGAGCATGAATATTCTAACATTTAGTCTTAGGAAAGGGTGATTATTGACTCATGTGTAAGAATGAAATATGTGAAGGTTATTGGAAAAGAAGTTATCTCTTGTGGACTTTATGATAGGCCTGGTGGATTACTAGGTCTATTAACTCCCTTTGTAGACTTGAGAACCACCTAAAGAAGGGATACTTTCTAGGCTTGTGATCAAAGCTACTAGCACTATCATTTAACTAATGATAGTACAAGTGACATTCATTTGCTATGGTTATGCTAGTAATTTTCCTTATGATTGTGAAGATGCCATAGGTAGAAGAGATATATGAGAGACCTAAGAATGATATGATGGATCATGAGAGACGTATGAAGGTAACTCTACATGAAGTATTACTTGATGGTGGTATTCTAGAAAATAAAAGAAATGAGCAACCATATGTGCAATTATTCCATTAAGAGTAATAGGTTGTTGGATGCAATATCCATATGGATTCAACTAACGACAAGGATACTACTCTAATATTATAGCTTTTCCCTTTATTGATACATACATTTTTCTACTTTCTTGTCCTTCTTTTTCTTGTCCTAGTCTCTGCATCTAGCCTATTCTATCTATTTCTCCATAATTTTAAACATGGATTAAAAATATTTATCTAAGAAATCTCACATTTTTCCACTTTTGCTACTATTTCAGTGATGGATTTTTACATTAACAAAGTCTCTTTCAAAACCACCTAACTAAGTAGTACCTCTTCTTTCTAGTAGTCATAAATCTAAACTTCCTTCTTATGATAGGATAGGTTCTAATTATGCTTCTTTGTGCTCTTCATATTCTCCAATTCTTCTTCTTCTTTAGCTACTTGATTAATTAGCCTTTGTATTTGATGGACTCTAAATTCTGATCGTCTTCCTTTGGCATAGATATTAAGGATCTCCTTCATTATATTGTAAATTCCATTTATAATGTGATGACGCTACCTCTATTGAGAAAACACATGGTCTAGGCATTTTTTCAATAATAAATAGTATTTGTCCAAGGCCACACCAAGTGATTTGTAATTTCCTTATTTCCAATATTGGATTTTCTTCCTTAGATTGGACATTCTTGAGTAGGTTTGGTATTTTTGTTGAAAAGCTCCAACATTATTGATCACTAATAGATGGAATCTAGCTCCAATGATATGTGCTAACTTTTAGCCTTCTTATGAGTGTTCTTGAAAAAAACTTCAACTTTTATTAATTTTTTCTATATTTTGCAAGCAACCAACATCATAGAAGGCTTGCAAATAATGTTGTAGGTTAAAATTGTAGCCTTCCTCAAATTTGGTAATGTTATTCATGTTAAGCCATTTAATGTGGCTTTGCCTTTAATGTTGGCAAGGTATAATCAATGTCTCTTTAATCTAAATCATGCTTCTAGTGGCCAAAAAATGTTCATCATGATCATCAGTAGATGTATCATGATCTTTGTGTGCTCTATCCTCATGAACTTTTTTATGTGTTCTATCTCTATTTTGATCTCTATCTTCATCTTGATCTCAACCATAATGTTTATTATGATGTTTCCTTTCATTATTCTATAGTTGTCTATCTTGGATCCTTTTTCCATATCTACCTTCATCACCATTAAATCTTGATGATGAGGATAACAAAAAAGACAAAGAACTAGGAGAGTCTTGTTAGCTCACCCTACTTCCATGGTCTCTTTGATCCTCTCTACTTTATCTACTAAAGGACATATACATTAAAAGACCTAGTGTTTCAGGACTTACTCCATTTTTTCTTGTTAGTTTCCAACATTGAATGCAATCTTGGATTGTCCAAATCATCACCATTTAATATGAGAGGAGAATGATGTTAAGACCTATTTATTTAGCATTCTGTGTCTTTTCTTTTGAATTAGAATACTATAAGGATAGAGTAGTTTGCCCTTATCTTGTTCATGTTGAGCTTTCATCATCTAGTCCAATTTGTGCTAGACATCTAATGAGTGACGAGGTACCCTTATGCCCAACCATACAAATCACAAGCATTCACGCACAATCTAATCGAATTCCATGGATGGGACTAGTTGTGGCATCTAGATCGTTAGGCTTTGATCACAATTTTCTATCTTCCCACTTGGACTAGTGGTAGCTTTGTTGTGTATGGTTTAGTTCAAAGTGAGGCAGGTGATGTTGGCTAATTCTATGCTACTCCTAATGACAATAGAGAGATAAATTAACTAAGGGAATAAACAATGGAAAATAAGATCTAAATTAGCCTACGTGTGATGAGTATCCACTCTTAATCGTCCGTATACATCTTGGACCTCATGAGACCACTACTAGGATTCCCAAGTGTATGTCACTAGGTCTACCAAATAATACACTGCTAGATTACCAAGTACTTAAACACTCGTGATTAAGGCATATGCATTTTGCTTAATGATAGGAATAATAAATAGCAATAAATGAAAATGTTAACTAAAGGAAATAGTAAATAATTAACAATTAAAAGAAATAATAATCTAAGTGAATGCTACAATGATGGGAGTAATATCGATCTTTATTTCCAGTCATGTAACATGTCCAAGTACATCACACTCAAACAAAGATTCCATATGATTACAAACATCACACTACAGCCATGCACTGGGAATAACAGGACTAAGAAAGACTATCAAAAACTAAAAACTAAACTATCTTCCCTACATCATATCTCATCCATGCACCTAAGTGTTGTATTTATAGGCTAATCCAAAGGAGACAACATAGGATATCTAACATTACTTTCTGGCTTTGACATTGGGGCTCTGATGTCAAGTATTCAACATTGGGACTTAACAAATTGATGACTCATCATACCCCCACGACTAAAGGAAAACTCATCCTCAAGTTAAACAAAATGAGGAACAAGTTGTTTACAAAATATTGGAAAGGTATGGAATTATTGACTAACTTAAACAACAAACAAAACAATTGACTCTTACATGCCACAGTGGTGTAGTACAAAAATGGAACACAATATTACAAGACAAAAACTAGGAAACTCATGTGGTGCTCAAAGGTGATGGCTCATCCATTGGTTGCTTCCCTTTGTTGCTAGGCTTCTAAAATTTGTAATGATTGAGCAATGCCTGCAACTCTTCCTCTTCCATCCTTAGGTCATGTATTTTCCAAGCTGCTAAGCTAATGTGTGCTTTTTATCCCTGGTAGCTGGCTTTAACCACCTCCAATTCTAAGTTTGCCACATGTAGCTTCTACAAAGCATCTTTTTGATTTGCAAAATCTTCTTCGTATAATGCATAGGTGGTCACCACCTACTTCCCCAACTCATTCTGAGGTCAACCTGCTATTAACATGGAGAGATTAGCATATCTGAGGTTAGCCAACACCATGTATTCTTCCAAATCTTTGATCTGCAAGTCTTTATTCTTTACTTCCACCTGGTGGACCAAGGCATAGCTATCTAGAATTGGCTACCACTTAGGATTTTGTGCTGACAAGGAGCTAATGTGGGCTTTGTCCATCTAGATCTCTTTTTCATTTATTTGTTTGTACATGCTTAGTTGGTCATGGAAGTGTTTCCTTCAATTTCTCATTCTTCTTAGCCTCATTCTATCACGTGCTAATTTCTAATGAATAAAGCAAACCTCCTTCATTGAGAGGGTTCTATTCTCTTTGGCCAATCTATTAATCTCCTAATTGACCCTCACCAATTTCTCTCTCAACTGGTGGACACTCTCCTCAAGCATGTTCTTTTACTCTTCAACTATGGTCAACCATGAATTCTCAACAATAAGCTACTTTTTTTCTTCTTGTATGGCAATCAATGCCTTTTTGTATGTGTGGGATTATGCATCAATAGTAGAGGCATTCCAAACTACCTTCTTTTTTTCTTGTTTTACACTTGCTCTCTTCTTGGTTAGCTTGGCCAACTACTCTATCCTGAATTATTCTAATTGGTCAAGCACAACAAAATGGGCAAGATCTCGTCGTTCAGCTCTCAATGTAGCCAGCTCTTGTTATAGTCTTTGTACTTCTACTTGTACATGTTCTACCCTAGCTTCAACCATGACCAACTTTCCTTTAGTGGTGATGAGATCAAATTATCCTACAATGACATTACTAGGGATGTTAAATAAGGTAGTCATCACTTGCCCTATCTATAGTAGTCAATCCAAGACATCCTCATGCACCATAAGAGACATTGAAATCCTAGCAATCATCTATGCATCTCTAGTCCCAGTAAGATCCACTGGGGGCACAACAGGTGCATTGAATCATTCTTTGATATGATCAATGATTACTTCTATTGTGCTTGTTGCATCCTGATGTTGCATTACCATAACTATGGCATCATCTCCAGTTTCAAGTGTCACCTGGAAGGATGCAACATTCCCAGAGATTTGTCTAGACCACTAGGATCCTCCTCTTGATTGTAATGAGATCTCCCCCTTTGTTGGATTAGCTGAAATAGTGGGTTGTATGGCATCATCAATCACTCGAAAGAGATTGGACTCATCCCTTCTTCCCTAGTTGACAGCTTCAACGATCTTTTGTAAATGGCTCATTGAGAGCCTATAATCTTGTGGTGGTAGTGATTGCAAAGCTTGTGTCTCTGGGTGCTACTCAGGCTCACGTTGTGTTTTTTCTTCGGGATCTACCTCCCTCTCCAATTCTTGCTCTTCACCAAGATCTTTTCTTGGTGCTGCAGGTTTGAGAAGTTGGTGAAGGAGGTGTTCTAAGCCTTTCTTGGGATATCATTCGTATATCCTAGGATTCCCACATGTTTGCATAGCTTCCTAATTATGCAAGGGAATGGAATTATTGGTTTTCCTACCATTTTCTCTTTGAAATGCTATTGAATTTCTATGAAGTAGAACTGGGGAAGACGGGCTACAAATTTGCCCATTAAGAGAGCACTTTCCTTGGATACATATATTGAAATTTAGTTGAACCCTCTAGTTGGAAACAAATGGTATATACCAATCTTGAAGTATGTGAGCACTTTCCTTGGATACATATATTGAAATTTAATTGAACCCTCTAGTGGGAAACAAATGGTATATACCAATCTTGAAGTATGTCCTCTCTTCCAAAGTTAGTTCATTATATGTTTTATCTTCTTTGCCATACATCCATTTCAGCCACAGTTTTTTGGTATCGGGATCAAATTTTGTGGATAGATGGGCTACCTTAGCCCATTTTTCAACAAATTTAGAGCAGATACAATGGCCTTGATTGAAACAAAAACATTAACTCCAAAAATGTTGACAGTGGTGCTCTTAGCTTTGTTGTGCTAGAATTGATGAGTCTCACTAAGGTATCACTCGCCATTGTTTGATAGAATGGGCCACAAGGGTGATGCCTTAAGTTGCGTCTGAACCACTTCTAGAGCAAACTCCATGAATAGATCAAAATTCATTTCCACTATAACCAGGTCAATGTGGACTTTTCTTGAATGGCAACAAGGCAATTATGGGGCAATATGAAACATTGTCCGTACACAAGAGCCTATGGTTCCACAACTTCACCTTGGACCAATTGTCTAGTAGTAGGAGCCTCTTGGTGAATGTTGAATGATTGGGCTTCTTACTCCATGTGTTCTACACGTTCACCTTATTGGCTAAACACCTCATGGATGCTTAGTTGCTCTTTGCGAAGGTTCTCCTTATGTAGCTCTTTTTGGGACCATTTGCAATCAAGAAAAGATCAAGTGTTACTAAGGTTGTAGTCTTTATCAATAATCGGTTTATCAGTTTATACCTTACTCATTACCATAGTTCATTAAGTTCTTAGTTCATATGACTGCAAAGTTAGAAAAATTCTCAAGAAAAATCCCCACAAAGTATTTATCCCTTACATAACCTTACATAGTTGGTTCCTTTTTCCTTATCTGTGGCTTAAAATGATGGTTATGGTTCCTTGGGTGGAAAAATTAATGTTTCTAGCATGAATATGATTAATTATTCATGATAACACCCAAAAGTTTTAACACTCTTACCCTTATAGTACCCTCCAAGTGATAGCAAATTTCAGCAATTTGGCACAAGTTTCACATGCAAGCACACCCCTTCCCCCCTCCACATCACTCCACC
>MNCI01016926.1:162249-177546 GCA_015680685.1 Gnetum montanum | reverse complement strand
CCCCCAAATGACTAACTTGAACACTTCAAGTTTAAGTAGGTTCAAACAGCACAAAAATCAAAGCAGTAGAGAGCCAAATATTGCAAGTGGAAAGTGGGTGTGCAAAGCTCTTAAGTTACAAGAGAAAATTTGAACAACTCCCCTAGGTGCAAATGATGAAAATGAAGTTTGGTTACTATAGGGGTCATATATATAGTGTTGATGTGACTCAACATCAGGTATGCGATATTGCATCAGATCTAATGTCGAGTAGGCAACATCAAGGTCCATGAATTATTCATCAAATGGGGTAGCTAAGCATGAAAACTGAAGCTCTATAACTAGTTGGAAGGTTTGAGGTTAGGTTCATAGTTCTGGGGTGAGTGGAAAATTAGTTGAGGCACTGGAAGTGGTTAAAAGTGGAGTCATCAATGTGAAAAGCACTTGAATGAGCAAGAAAAAGGGCATTGAAATCAAAGTTTTGGATAGATCACGTTACATAAGAAGGGAACCAACAAAATGTAACAATGAAATGCTTTGAAGGTTCAGAATGATGTGGTTGTGTCAAACAAGTACAAGTCACAAAATTTACACAAGTGGATCCTCCCCAAAGTAGGCTCTAGCCTATGATGCCCTTGTATAACCACACCTAAAAATGTCCATAGGCACTAAAGGGGTTGAATGCACTGTATACCTGTGAAATAAAACAAACATGTTAAAACCACCAATTTGATATAATAAATCTATGTTACACAAAAACACAAGTTATAATCACCCAGACAACAAGAGGAGATGGACTATAGAAAGGATTGTAGAAATTGGGACATGAAGTGTCTTACCATGCTCACAATGAAACCTTGTGTGTTATTAATAGTTAAATAATCATGAATCCTTCTTTCCAAGATTCAAACCAAGTCCAAACCACATTGTAGTGACATCACATTGTTTCATCATGTCAGTGGACAACCATAAAACTATCATAGTTGCCAGGAGTTATATCACTTGTCGTTTTGTTGAAGGGAGGAGCAAATTTATGGCACACATGTTTTTTTTTTCCAATTCTGAGAAGCCATCAACCTTCAGGCATGGGTACATGTCTTTCTAGTGGGACCCACAAAATTTTATTTAGTACCATTTTAGGTTACTCTAACTCCCATTTTTTGTTAGATCTACAAGGATATGGTTACGACCTCAACAACATGATAGAATATACAGAAATGGCCAAAGAGAATCCACAAATCCCCTTGATGTCACACCCTTCACATTCCACTATGGTTCTGCACTCTTCTACCTAGACAACATGATTATAAATTTATTTTTAGTCTCATGATGAAAAAAGATGTCATTATGACCAAAGCAAGAACCTCTTATTAAGGGAACGGATGGATGGATGTCATGCTCTCAATGTCCAAATAATTAGTCCCTTATGGCATGACAACATAGAGAAAACCTCACTTCTATGGGCAACATGATCATTTTATTCACAAGTGAGATTACATAACAAAAAAAATGAAAACAACAACTAAAAAAATTGAAATAAATAGAAAAAATTAGATCAAGAAATAGGAAAATGACAAAAAATTGTAAAACAAAAAGATGAAAAGCACTTAAGAATCCTAAAGATTAGAATGGAGGATAACCCCCAAGACTAAACATTTGGCCATGACAAGGATTAATAAGTGGATAAATAGGATACATGCATGTATGAAACATTGGTGATTGTTCATGCCCTAGCCACTAGGTGTTTGTTGGTGGTATGATGGCTGGGTAGAAAAATCATTGGTTACACACTTGATTGTTAAATGTATGGTAGATCAAGGTCTGAGTTAACGTTATGGATGTATGGCCCACGATTGCACCCTTGATCATGATATGGTATGCATGGATTTATTTGTCTCCCCACACTGTTAGATTCATTGTTTAGGTTTGGGATTAGAGTAATGATGGATGGTAGCCCTTGTGTATGATCAGAGGACATTGGTTGTGACAAGGAAGGTGGTGCATTAGATTGGCATTGTGCTAGCTTAGATGATGTGGTGGGTCCATGCGTGGTTTGCTTCAATTTACGACCTTTTCTCCAAAAGGGATGTTTTCTACGTTGTAGTTGAAACCCACTGGTATCAGCCTGTCTCTGCACATTTGCAGCACATGTAATATTTGTTTGTTGTTATTATGATGCTAAACCTTCTTATGTCATTGGAAGTGACCTATAATGAGGTGGAGTATGAGAATATCAAGGATGGGATGAGTATCCTTCAGGGTATGTCAAGAGTTGATGATACTCAGGAGAGTGGTAGCAGCAATTTGAAGTAGAGGATGTAGAACTAGTTGGAGAAATACGGTGTTGAACATAATATCCATGTGATTTTGGTGGATAGGGTTGATTTGGTGGTGGCCTCCTCGACAACTATGCTTATCACCATTGTAGTTGATGATCCTGTTGAGGCTAGTAATAAGTCCCCCTAGGATGGTATGATCGGTTGTGGAACTATCTATAATTACCTTGTGGGAGAGGAAATCTCCTATGCATGTGCTTCTACACAAACTTTGGAATTATGACACTTGCCCAGTACTCCTATACATGCAACAACACTGGATAATGGCCCTTTGGATGGTCATATACATAGATGTCACATCTAATATCTTCTTCTATGGTTAAGTCTGTAGCCTAACTTTCTTTAGCCATTTTTCTTGTTTACCAAAAAGTGTTCTTGGCACTATATCCTTTATTTATTGTGATCGGTTGGCTTATTTTGCATGATCCTCTCCTTGACTATCTCAATGAGAGTTTGTAACATTTTCATATACCCATTTGAACATCCTATTAAACTTTGCTTCAAGTTCATCAATAGACTTCTGTATCAGCAAGGTTTGTTGTGAAATCACCTTACCTAGAGTGATTTCGTTTTCCTTACCATAGTTTTGCATCTCCTTCTATTAAAGAGTTGGGTTCCATTGATATTTCTCAACATTCTCTCATTTGCATATCTCTCCCTCTTCTTTTGCCACACACTTGATCATCTCTTGGATCTGATTGGCTTAGAGCTCGTATAATTTTATATGAGGCATACATCCCAATGATCTCCCTTGTTTTATTATGAAGTCCATCAATGGCCTTAATATCTATTCCTCAGAGAAACCATGGCCTAGGCATCTATTCAATAAGGCATAATATCTATCTAAGGCCATGTCCAAGGGTTCATATTGTTCTTACTTCCACTCTTGGATCTGTCTCCTTAAATTGGACACCCTCGCATAGGTTTGGTATTTCTTGTTGAAAAGTTCCAGCATTGTGAACCATCATCTGATTGAATTTAGTCTCAAAGATTGATACCATACTTTGGCTCTATCAATTACTGTCCTAGGAAAGAGCTTAAGCTTTTGCCATCCATTTTCAATTTTGTAATAGATACAGGCATCCTAGAAGGCTTGTAAATGATGTTGTGGATCTAAATCATATCCTCCTGCAAATTTAGGTATATTATTCATATCAAACCTAGGTAGGAAACTCTCTTTGCAATGCCTACAAGATATCTTAATGGCCTCTATTATCTTCACCATTCTCTTAGTGGCCAAGAAAGGTTCATCATCATTGGACAAGTTATGATGAAAATTTCTATTTGGTTGATGGTGATGATTGGATTGGTATTCATGTTGATGACCTTGATTGTGTCTATGGGTTCGATTTTTACTTTTATTCCAACCCTTTAGTGGAACTTTATTCCTATACCTATGTTCATCTTCATCAGAATTAAGCATTAAAGGGGGAGAGGAAGATAAGGATCTAGAAGAATTTCCATGGCTTCTATGGTGTTCCTCAAGGTCCCTTGATCTATCATTTCTTGGTTTGGAAGAGGTCTTAGGCCTTAAGGCCTTTCCTAGTTTAGTACTTACATCATCTTTTTCAAGATTTTTTGTCTTAGATGAATGTAGTCTTTGAGTGTTGTAGGGTGGTCATGAACATAAGAAACCCCTACATAAGGTTCGTCACTCCAATTTTCTTCGTTGTATAGCTTGTTGTTTCTTCAATGAATGTTTGCGTTATATAGTGCATCATCACTTCCATGTAAGACGGATATTGTTGTTGATTTATGGTGTGTGTGAGCTAATAGTTTGTGAAAGATAAATCATTAATACCCTTACAGTGATCATGTATAATATAACTAATCTAGATAACTAGCATCATCCCCAGCAACAGTGCCAATGATGAGCGACGAGCTACCCCTACACCCAGCCATATGAATCACAAGTGTTCATGCACAATCTGGTTGAATTCTATGGATAGGACTAGTTGTGGCATCTAGATTGTTAGGCTTTGATCGCAGTTCATTGTCTTCCCACTTGGACTAGTGGTAGCTTTGTCGCGTATGGTTTAGTCCAAAGTGAGGCATATGATGTTGGCTCATTCTATGCTGCTCCTAATGATGATAAAGAGTTAAATTAACTAAGTTAATAAAAAATGGAAAATAAGATCTAAACTAGCCTATGTGTAATGAGTATCTGCTCTTAATCGTCTATATACATCTTGGACCTTCTAAGACTATTGTTGGGATTGCCAAGTGTATGTTACTGGGTGGGTCTACCAAACAATACACCAGTAGATTACCAAGTACTTACACTTAAACGCTCATGATTAAGGTGTACGCATTCTACTTAATGATAGGAATAATAAATAGCAATAAATGGAAATGTTAACTAAAGGAAACAGTAAATAATTAACAATTAAAAGAAATAATAATCTAAGTGGAAGCTACAATGATGGGAGTAATCTCAATCTTTGTTTTTGATCATGTAACGTGTCCAAGTATGTCACACTCGAACAAAGGTGTTATACAATTACAAACATCACAATGCAAGCATACACTAGGAATAACAGGACTCTAAGAGAGACTATCAAAAACTAAAAACTAAACTATATTCCCTACATCATGTCTCAACTATGCATCCAAGTGTTGTATTTATAGGCTAACCTAGAGGAGATGACATCAGACATCTAACATCATTTCCTGGCTCCGACATCAAGGCTTTGATGTCGAGTATCCAACATCGAGGCTTGAAAAATTGATGACTCATCAACATCTATCGATTGATAAGGTCTAGCCATGAATTTATTAACACAACAACCTTCATAGATATGGCCAAGTACAAATTTCATAAGTGTAACATGAAGCATTGTCAAATCTTCTTTGTCAAGTGGAAATATAATGTTATCCTCTATGTTCCTCTATCAGAGTTATTCATCTTGAGAAAATTTGAAATTGCAATCACATATGTAAGGATTCTCATGAATATAGAAAACTTTCACTTGTAACATACCATTCATGTTTTCTTCAATATGGATCCTGTTATCATCCCTGCCAATATTTCTATCATAGAGTAGGCTATTAGCCCTATGTGAAGAAGTCATTTTTTTCATTAGTATTGTATGTGTGCAACTTAAATTATTAAATTTCTAATAGAGATAAATGATTAATGCTCTTACAACAATCATTTATAATCTAACTAATCTAGATCTCTAGCACCATCATTAGCAATTGTGAATTTATAGGATCAGCAATGAGTAACTATTATCAAACACTCTGGGAGAAGAAAGATAAGACACATATTCAAACATCACTTCACTGGTATATAAGATACATGAAGCATTGTATTGATAAAACAACCAATCATAACCATATGTACCAGTTACAACAGAATGTTAAAAAATGTATTAATGAATGTTTAATAAATAAACAAAATTAGTAAGACACCATGACAATGTGAAATAATATATGAGATATAAACCACAATATAACACAGTAATGAGGAATAAAAAATATAGATAAAATACAATTTTGAGTTTGTATAATAAGTAATATCTTTAAAAATAATAATGCCAATGATGAGTGGTGATTATACTCTACACCTAACCATATGATCTACAGGTGTGGTAAGAAACCATGTCATAATTTATGAATGGAACTAGCAAAGTATCTAGATAATTAAACATGAGATTGTGGATTGTATTTACACTTGGACTAGTGGTAGCTCTATTACATATGGTTTAGTCTAGTAAGGCATATGATCATGATATTATTCATCAATTATGAAAGCTAATTCAAAATATGAAAATTAATTAATTGATCTAAAAAACAATAAAGTAAATCCTAAGTTAGCTTAAGGGTGATGATTGTTCAATTCCTAGTTTGTTGTACATACTTTGAACTTATATATCCACTACCAGGATTACCAAGCTAGCGCGGACCAAGCTCAACAACTATTTAAACTTTCCTTAGAAAGTAATTACAATGGAACTAAAAGAAACTCAAGCATGAACATGAAAGAAAATTTCTTTATTCAATACCAAAATTATAGTACAATCTTGAAAGCACAATCATAATTAAGGATTTGGAATAAGATCCAAGACATATCTCTCTTACTTTCATAATCCTTAATATAAGTTCTCAAGGTGAGAAAACTCAAGGAATCAAATAATTGAGACACTCTTCATCTCATAAGAGTTTCTAATGTTATGCTTAGGTAAGGCTTGAGTACTTTAGAAACATCCTTGTTCCTTATATAAAATCATGTGATCATTAGTTTGCCCCTTGAAATTCATGCTCTTTCACATTTTGATTTTTTTACAAACTACAAATGCATGTGCATTGCATTGGCTCATAACTCATAGATTGCAATGGGATTGTAGCTCGTAACCCTTTGCACTAGTAAACCTCATCATTTTCTAGTCATTGTTTCTTTCAAGATTATAATCGATTTGTGATGGATTGCGATTCACACTTCATAGACTATGACCTCTTGCACTTGCAACTACCCCGTACTTTGTTGGAAAATTCAAAACATGAGAGATTTTCCTCAGGTAACAAACTATGGCAAACTATAACTCGTAGTCACTTATAATTACAAACTATGAGACCATACAACTAGTAGTGGCCTCGTAGTGTCCTGCCTAACCCCTAAAAACATTATAAAAAACTTCAAAAAGAAAACCAAACATCATTATTCAACTCCTACGACTTCTAGAAACACTAAGGATATAGATTATATCAAAGAGGTGGGTTGATGTCCTCATCATCTTTCTCACCCTTAAAAAGGATAATTCAACTTAAGTGGGGTTCACAATTGGAATTGCATCAAGCCCCCACATATCCAAATTATTTTCATGAATTCAACATAAATTCTTAGGCTTCTCATCACTCCAATAGATCAGGTACTCTTATCTCTTTCTTTCTCTTATCCCAACAAGCTCTCTTGCTTATAAAATAATTGGCTTCCTTAACATGCTTGAAGTAGCACCTTCAATTTCATCCTTGAGAAACTCTTTGTTGTCATCCAAGTTAAATATAGGTACCTTTTCCTAATATAGAGTTAGATCTAAAACATTAAAGACATAAGAAAAAGGAAAATCATTAAGGAGATCAAGTTCATATGCATTGTCATTTATCTTAGTCCAAATCTAAAATGGTCCAATCTTTTTTAATTTGAGCTTAGAATAGTTCACATTCCTTAGTCTCTCCTTTCCCAAATGAAGACAAATATAGTTACCAACTTCAAATTTCACCTTCATTTTATCCAAATTCTTACTAGTGATAACCCTCTTTAAGCTTTTCCTTTACTTATTTGTGCAAGTCTTGCATGTTTTGCACAAAATTTGAATTAACATAAGCACAATCATCAAATTGTCTCAACTCATCTTCCATTCTAGGAGAATGACCATAAATCACTATAAATGATATTTTTCCAATGTTGGAATGAGAAGAGTTTTTATAGCTAAACTTAGCATGAGCTAAGAAATTTTCCCATCTATTTGATTGATCTTCACAAAATTATCTCAAAAATTTTAGCAATGATTTATTCACAACCTCTATTTGTCCATTACTTTGGGAATGATAGACACTAGAGGAAGACAATTTGATACCTAACAATTTCCCTAGTGATCTCCAAAAATTATGTGAATCTCACATCTCTATCACTCATAATATTCAAAGTGATTTCATGTAATCTAACAACATGCTAGAAAAATAAATGAGATACATGAGATGCATGATTGCTTCTTTTACAATGAATAAAATGTAGCATTTTAGAAAATTTGTCCACTACAACAAAAATAGAATCATGTTTAGATAATGTCTTTGAAATACTAGACCCAAAATCCATAAAAATATTCTCCCATGAAGCATTAGAAATGGGCAAAGTTAAACAATGACTAGTAATACCTTTTCCTCATTTAATTTTTTGATAAACATGACACTCAACAAATTCAATTACATCACTTCATATACCTAGCCAAAAGTAGCTTTTAGCAACAAGTTCATAGGTCTTTGTCTTTCTCATATGTTCAATCATATTACAAGTATGCTTCTCATGCTAAATCTTTAATCTAAAATCAGAATTTTGCACATATACTTTGTCATTCTTGAAGAGAAGTTCATGTTGTAGATGATATTCTCTTCACCTATCCACTTTACTAAACAATGGAGCATTGAGATTCTTCCATGTCTCACCAAAATCATCTTCATCCTAATACAAAGAAGTAAAGGCCTCAAGTCCATTTAGACTTGCACATGAATGACTCACCATGTAAATTCTAGAAAAAGCATCTGCCACTACATTTTTTTTCTCCACTTATATGCTTCAGCACAAAGTGAAATTCTTAAAGTTTCTCTACCCATTTCACATGCTTAGCACTTAACTTCTTTTGTGAATTCAAAAATTGCAATGTGTTATGATCAATCAAAAGTTAAAATTCCTTTTCTAACAAGTAGTATCTCCAATGTTTAATAACTTGAAGGATAGCATACAATTCATTTTCATAAACACTATACCTTTTCCATAATTTATTTAGCTTTTTTGAGATAAATGCAATGGACTTACCTTCTTTTAACAAAACACCACCAACCATAAGTCTACTTGCATCCACCTCCACCTCAAAAACTTAGAAGAGTTTCGAATGACAAGCATTGCAGCACTACAAATTTTAGCCTTTAAGGCTTGAAATGATCTCTTACTTATCACCCCACACAAATTCAAGACTTTTCTTCAAATAAGAAATTATATGCTATCTAATAGAACTAAAATTTCTAATGAATCTCTTGGAGTAGGTTCATTCTGCTAATTAATCACCTTCAAATACTAAATTCAGATATTATGCAAAGACAAAACCTTTTGCTAGAAAACAAGAAAACTAGCTATCTTCAATTAATTAATTAGAAGATTACAATAACATCTAAAACCTTTCACACTCACAAACAATGTGGTAGAGCATGAGGCTCTAGAACCACATAATGGTTGTTCTTAATTCAAGACACAACCAATAGAAGGTCTCTTTCACAACCTAAGATTGAAATCTCATCTCACAAGTAAGACACAAGAGGATAGAACACACAGACCAGCACACCACAATTTGATCTTAGAGCTACAAACACTCATTGTAGTCACCCAATGTGCTCACACATCCTTTCTTGCTAATCTCTTTATACTCAAGAGTTCTCTTTCTAGCTCATGATAACAAAATGTGAATTACATCAATATTTATGAACAAAATGAGACAAAAAACCTAGAAATCTTCCCTCAACTTAGCTTGAGGTTCTTTAGATGTTTCAATGGTCTTCTCACCTTTTCCTAAGCTGTTTCCATCTTTCTCCAACTTACCTAGACTATTTCTGGAATTAGGATGGGTGATTTTGAAAGTTTCCTTGGCTTTATGGGTCATCTCTAGCCTTGTTGGATTATCTCTCATGAAAACACAACTTTTAGCAAAGAAATCTACTATTTTTGGGAGACGTCTCCTGCCTAGCCAAGACATCACCTCCTAACCCAAGATGTCTTACCTAATACATCTCTTCTTGGCCCAAGACATCTTGCCCCGAGATGTCAACACTCTACACAAGACATCTTGCTTGAGATGTTAGCACTTTGCACAAGATGTCTCCTCTCAAAGCAAGACATCTTCTTGACCTCCTAGACATCTTCATAGAGCTTGAAGCTTGCAAAACACACATGTAGAAAAGAACAAAGGAGATTAGAAAAGGTATCCCTACACCTTCTCCTATAAAAACCAACTGGCTTAAGGAAAGATCTCACCTCTTCAACATTCTTTGGTAAAGGACAATCTCTAATTGTGTTGATCTTGCTAGGCTCCATCTTCACTTAGTTTTTGGAGATAATATGGCCTAAATACACAATTTTCCTTTTGAGAAAGTGGCACCTCTTCACATTTTCCACTAGTTGAGCTTCATGTAATTTGGAAAATACCTTTCTTACATGCTATATATGCTTATCCTCATTAGAACTATAAACAATAATATCATCAAAAAAAAAACATAATGTAACATTTACCAATTAACTCTCTCAACACATCATGCATTAACCTCATGAAAGTAATTTTCTATTCATTCCTAGGTCTATTCCTTATTTGATGATAACTACTTTTCAAATCAATCTTGGAAAAGACTTTAGCATTAGTAAAAACAAAAACATAAAGAATTTCATCTATTGTAGAAATAGGAAAATGATATTTAAGGGTAATTCTATGAATATCCATAGAATCAATGCATATCCTCATCTCATTGATACATTTCTTAGGAATATACATTGCTAGTACTATACATGGGGATATTGACTCCTTAATGAAACCATTTGAGAGTAATTCACTAACTTGCCTTTGAAGGTTCTCCTAATGTGGAGTCATTTAGTAAGCTCTCTTATTTGGTATAGTTGCTTGTGGCATGAAGTCAATTTGACACTAGATAGATCTCATTAGAAAAAGTCCTTCCAATTTACCCTTGAGCACTGATGAGTGATGAGGTACACCTACACTCAACCATACAAATACGAGCATCTCATGCGTGATCTAGTCGAACTCCAAGGACTAAGTGCTTACACACCTTAATGGAACACTCAGGTTTAATCAATCGTTGTCTTCCCAAACTTACTCGTATTGTCACAGTTGTATGGTTAAGTAAGTTTGAGGTATATGATTTTTATAACTTTTATCTTTTTGGTGTCTTATGCTAATAAGGGAAAGGGAAAGAGAACTAAGTGACTAACTTACTTTAACTATTCATTAACTAAGTTTTAATTTTCCTAACACTGGTATCCGTTCCCACTTGCCATACACATCCTAAACCAGTGCAATACTACTAGGATTACCAAACGCTAATCGTTGCTGGGTTACCAAGTGTTGCACGCATGCTCGAAGCGATCATACTGAGTGCACTTAACTCAGAGGATCAAGGGTTGAGAGAGAAATTAATTAACTAGGAAAGTATTAAACATTCAATAAAAATTAATTACTAATTATTTTAGTCCATATGTGATGGGACGCGATATCACATGAGCCACGATATCTCGTTCGCCGCGATATCGCATCCCCTGCGATATCGCGTTGTCCCCCGCGATATCGTGTACGCGATATCACGATGCGCCACCAAATCTATAAATAAGAGGTGGCTCTCTCTTGTTTCTCATTCTAGGCCTACACTGTAGCAAAAATCTAGCAGTTTTACCTCTCCAGAGATAGAATAATTTCCATGTGCCCGCAGTAGGAGCTCCAAAGTGAACGGATCTTTATGTGAGCAAATATTGCACCTGAACACAAGTTTGTGTACGGCAATAAAGACGAACTTCTTGGATAAACCTTACAGTGCATGGAATAGGCTAAATAGGACTTTATTTACTATTATTTATTTTTTATCATTTAAATGCTTTATTAGTTAATTAAATCTTTCTCAACCCTTCTCTCGTAGTTAAATGCATTCAGTACAACCACTTCAAGCACGTGCATTACGCTTGGTGATCCCAGCAATGACTAGTGTTTGGTAACCAAGGTTGCATTGGTTCAAGGTGTGAACGGTAAGTGGGAACGGATATTGATGCTAGGTTAATTAAGGCTTAGTGAGTTAGTTAAAGTTAGTTAATTAGTCTCTTCACTCTTCACCTCGTCGACATAGGAGATAAAACATAAAAGACATAAAAATCACATACCTCAGACTTACTTAACCATACAACCGTGACAAATACAAGTAAGTTTGGGAAGACAACGAATGATTAACCTTAAGTGTTCCATAAGGCATGTAGGCACTTAGTCTACGGAGTTCGACCAGATCGCGCGTGTAACGCTCGTATTTGTACGGTTGAGTGTAGGGGTACCTCGTCACTCATCATTGGCAACGTTGCCAGGAACTAAGTGTTTGAGCGCTAAGTAGAACATAGGAAATCACTCACATCGTTGGGAGCTTAAACGAACCCTTAGGGTTAACTAAGTGAAAAATTATATAACGGTTAGTCAGCACACTGAATAAGATACAATGTCTTCTTCTTCTTCTCATAAGAGCACTTCACCACCTAGGGATCATACAAGAAATAGTCAACAATCTAAAACACATAACCAAAATCCACCATTTCCTCAAAATACCATGTGGTATATACCCATCCTGATGAGTATATCCTGGATTTTACCTTTATCCTCCATCAGGATGAACAACTGCATTGGAGAGATTTGCAAGGTAACATAGTGTTACCTCTAGATCGGGCAATCCCTGACATGCTTCTTTGCGCTCTTGCATGGATAGGCATGACACAGCTATTCGCTGAGTATGTTATAGGTGATTTTAACACAAGGGATTACCATCCCACAGTAGCACAATGTTTAAGGGACTCAAGGTAGGAGAGCCACCATACATTGTTGAAGGGCAAAGGGGTCTCGCATGTCCTAAGTGAAATTGGAGATGGCAAACCACTTATAATGGGTTCTTTATCAAATGATGTTCCTCCTCCTAACAATAGTGAGGAGGTGGGGTATCATAACCTATGCTCCATGATACACAACCCTGGTTCTAATCCCTGTGAATGCCAACTATTCACTGAGGCAACAAAAACACATGACAAGGATGGGCACTCAGATCGTCATCACAATCAGGGTTGTAGCCATCGAAGAGAAGGTAAGAAACATTGTCATGGTTATGGTTCTCCTTCTTCTTCCCCTTCATCACATCATTCATCCTCTCCTTCCACATCAAGGTGCAGTTACCAAGAGCATAACGATGAGGATAAGGGTAAGTAAGATGAGAGACCTCGACAAGAGAGTCGAGAGAGAACACAAGGGCAGTCTAGAGAGTCTAGGCATGGTAGAAGGGAAATTAGGGAACAATTTAGACATCATAGACATCATGAAAGAGATGCTCATGATGAACCCCTACTTGCCACCCAAAGTATGCTAGATATAATGGAGGCAGTTAGAATACCTACAAGGCATCAAAAAGATAGTCAGATCAAGAGACTAGATATGAACAATATCCCACGCTTCGAAGGAGGATACAATGCTGATCCGCAAAATCATTTATAGGCATTTCATGATGCCTGCACCTTGAAAAATATTGAGAATGAGTGGTAGAAATTGAAGTTGTTTCCTAAGACACTCATAAAGGAAGCAGAGAGTTGGTACTAGTCCTTAGAACTGGAAACCATTAGGAGGTGGAGTACGATGTTAGAGTTGTTCAACGATAAATACCAAACGTACTCCAAAGTGTCTAACTTGCGTAAGCAAATCCAAGGATGGAAACAAGGTACTCACAAACCCTTGGATGCTATCATGGGCCACTACTACGCATTGCTACATCGTTGTCCAAGCCATGATTACGCACAACGGGATCAACTCCGCCACCTCGTAGATTGGCTAAGACATGAAACCAGGAGAACCCTTGGGACTTATGCCCAAGGGAGATTATCTGAACTTAGATCCCATGAAGTTCATTGATTGCTGGAGCAAGTAGCCAAAGAAGAAGGGGAGCTATAGAAAAGAGAAAGTGCAGAAGAGTACAACCGTGATCCATCCCTTTGAAAGAGGGGAGTGAGATTCTGCAATGAAGAGGATGAGTCACCACTCGAAGAGTTGGTGAATAGAAAAACCTTAACACTTCAAAAGCTAACAACATAAGTATCAGCTAACGTAGATGAAATATGGAGCTTCTTAGATAGTAAAATTGAAAATTTCCTGAAAATCGTAGAGGAATCTAAGGAGGAATAAAGTAGTGACAAGGACAAGAAAAAGTGGAGAGATTCAGGCCATGCACATGACAAGGATAAGGGAAAAATGAACATCGCTGATGAGGTTGTGAATTCGAATACAGACAATGACAGTGGATGTGAGATCTACCAATATGACCATCCTAAGGGATGTTGCCCAATAATCTCAAATCTACAAGAGTCTGGGGTGTATGCACTCAACCCGAGACTTAACAGATAGCAGACACCCTAAAGGTTACCTTATCCCCAATGTAACCCAAGGCAGTTCCACCAACCGTTAATGTATTACCCAAGTGGAACTCCGCCACAACCTATTGAGCAACATCAACAGTGGCAACACCCATAGTCATGGGGGATGCCACCGCCTAGGCAATAATACCCTTACCTGAAACCCAATCCTTATGGCTATTACATGTAGCAGCCAATTTCTCCAAGTGACTCTATGGGTCATGCAACTCTACAACGTCACTACCAAGTTCGAGAGTATTTTAAAAGGACTCCTTCTCCTCTGGGAGATGCTCCACATCCATACCATCCTCCAAATCCATCCGCCTCTCTCGCACTATTAGTTCCAATACCTCCTACTCCAACAATGCAAGGGGAACTCCCCACTCAACCACAGCAACGCAATGCTACAAGAGCTGTAAACCTTTAACCCACTGCTAGTTCTGACAATCGTAAGAAGAGAAGACCTTTCTTTAGAACCAAAAGCCCAAACAAGCTCTTACAACCACAAGCGGTTGAGTCTGTGTACGCTCCTCCAACACATAAGGCTTTGAAGCTCCCTTCAAACCAACAACAGAGCTCAACGCATACGTTTATGTTAACACATACCATAACCAACTGGATCAAGGTAGGCCACCTTCCCAGGAAACTCTCTGACCCTGGAAGTCCCTTAATCTACCTCCAAGTCACTGGGAACAAACCTCATAAGGCTCTTCTTGAGTCAGGTTCTGGAGTCAACTTAATATCACGAGAAATGTATCAAGCTTGGAACCTACCCCAACTCAAGAAGAGCAATATTTAATTAGAGCTGGCTGACCAGTCCATCACCATTCCCTTGGGATTGGCAAAGGACATCATTACCACTATGTGTGGTTGGTCATACCCATCTAATTTCCTAGTGATAGAAGTCAACAGCAACAAGGCGGACTTCCCAATTATAATGGGAAGGGCATGGCTAAGTACAATAGACGCATGCCTAGGAATCCACGATCTTTCCTTGGAAATATCTAAGGTAAACATTTATGGAAAGATCGAGAAGAAGAAAGTTCCATGCATCACATATAGTGACTC
>MNCI01016926.1:123329-149225 GCA_015680685.1 Gnetum montanum | reverse complement strand
GTACTCATGCCGCGCTAATGCATGTAATAAATAACAGGTAGGAAATAACATGTAATAAACCTATTCCATGCACTGCAAGGTTTATCCACAAAGCTCGTCTTTATTTCCGTACACAACTTACGTTTAGGTACAAAGCTACTCGAATAAAGATCCGTTCACTTGGGGACTCCTATTGCGGGCACATGGAAAATATTGGAAAATATTCTATCTCTGGAGTGATCAAACTACCAGAGTTTCCCTACTTTAAGCCTAGGATGGGAAATAAGGGGAGTGAAGCCTCTTATTTATAGATCTGGTGACGGACCACGATATCGCGTACATGCGATATCGTGTCTCATCAGTAGTCATGCACAAAGTCCAAGATGTGTACAAATAATCGAGGAATGGATGCTCATTGCACTTAGGCTAGCTAGATTCTCTCTCACCCTTTCTCTCTTATCTTGGTCAATATTACTTTCCATTGTCCTCAGGAGTAGCATTAGCATAGAAACACATCATACACCTCACTCTCGACTAAACCATACATGACACAGCTAATACTAGTCCAAGTGGGAAGACAATGAATTGCGACCTAAGGCTAACTGTCTAGATCCACAACTAGTTTGTCTGCGGAGTTCGACCGAATCGCGCGTGTAATGCTCGTATTCGTATGGTTGAGTGTAGGGGTACCCCGCCACTCATCAGAGGGCTTCCAGGATCAAAGAATTTCCTAGGAAGATGGCCCACCTTAATCCAATCAGTAATGGCATGGGTTAACATAGCTGTATGCATTGAGCCCAGTGTTTGGTTTGAAGGAAGCCCTAAAGCCTTATTTGATGGAGAGGCATTCAGAGGTTCAACCGCTTGTGGTTGTGAGAGCTTGGTTAGACTATTAGTTCTAAAGAAACATCTTCTCTTTGTACAGTTGTCAGAACTAGCAACAAGTTGAAGATTTACAGCCCTCGTGGCATTGTGTTGCTGCGGTTGAGTAGGGAGTTCCCCTTGCATTGCTGAAGTGAGTGGTAATGGAGCTATCAGTGTGAGAGTTGCGAATGGGTTTGAAGGATGGTATGCTTGTGGGTTATCTCCCTTAGAAGAAGGAGTTCTATAATACCCCCGAGCTTGATAGTGTTGTTGTGGTGTCACGTGACCAACAGAGTCACGTGGAGAGATTGGATGCTACATGTAGTAGCCATATGGATTTAGTTGCCGGTAGGGGTATTGTTGCCTTGGTGGTGGCATCCCCCATGACTGTGGGTATTGCCACTGTTGATGTTGCTCAATGGGTTTTGGTGGAGTTCCACTTGGATAATACATTGAAGGTTGGTGGAACTGCCTTGGGTTACCTTGGGGATAAGGTAACCGTCAGGGTGCTTGTCATTTATTAAGTCGTGGGTTGAGTGCATACACCCCAAACTCTTGTAGATGGGAGATCACTGGGCAACATCCCTTAGGATGGTTGTATTGGCATATCTCACATCTACCGTCATTGTCCATGTCTAAATCCACAACCTCTTCGGTGATGGCCATTTTTCCCTTACCTTTGTTACGTGCATTGTCCACTTCTCTCTTTTTCTTTTTATCATAGTCACTACCTCGCTCCCTAGACTCCTCTACAATTTTAAGAATAGTTTCAAACCTACTATCCAGGGAGTCCCACATTTGGTCTACCTTTGTCAATACTTCTGTTGTTAACTTTTGGAGCGGCAAAGTTTTCCTATTCACCATCTCTTCGAGTGGTGACTCTCCATCCTCCTCACAAAATCTCACTCCCTTTTTCCGAAGGGAAGGGTCTTGGTTGCATTCTTCCCCACTTTCTCTCTTACGTAGCTCCCCTTCTTCCTTGGCTACTTGCTCTAGCAATCTATGAACCTAATGGGACCTAAGCTCTAATAATCTCCCTTAGGCATACGTTCCAAGGGTTCTCCTTGTTTCATGCCTAAGTCCATCTACGAGATGGCGTAGTTGATCCCGCTGCGAAAAACCATGGCCAGGGCAACAATGTTATAGTGCGTAATAGCAGCCCATGGTAGCATCCAAGCGTTCATGATTTCCTTGCTTCCATCCTTGGATTTTCTTTCGCAGGTTAGACACTCAAGAGTACGTTTGGTACTTATCATTAAACAGTTCTAACATTGTACTCCACCTCCAAATGGATTCCAGTTCTAATGACCGATACCAGCTTTCTACTTCTTTCACTAGTGTCCTTGGGAACAACTTCAATTTTTGCCATTCGTTCTCAATGTTTTGCAAGGCACATGCATCATGGAACGCTTGTAGGTGATTTTGAGGATCAATGTTGTATCCCCCTTCAAATCATGGGATATTGTTCATGTCTAACCTCTTGATCCTACTATCCTTTTGGTGCCTTGTTGAAACTCTTACAACCTCCGTGATATCTAGCATGCTTCTAGTTGCGAGTAGGGGTTCTTCGTGGTCATCTTGTTCATAGAGTCTATGATGTCTACACAATTCCCTACTCTCCCTTCTTCTATGCCTTGATTCTTGAGAGTGCCCTCATCCTCGTTCTCGACTGTCTCAATGATGTTTTTCACTCTGTTTTCCTTTATCCTCATGGTTAGGTTCCTTACAACTATGTTCGGACACTGAAGGAGAGGGTGAATGTGACGATGAAGGTGAAGAAGAAGGAGAACCATTGCCATGGCGATGTTTTCTACCTTCTCTTCGGTGATCTCAGCCTTGATCATAATTACGATCAGAACGTCCACCCTTATCATGTATTTGTGTTCCCTCGTTGAACACTTCGTGTTCGTGGGGATCAGAACCAGGGTTGTCAACTGTGGAGTGAAGGTTCTAATACATCACCTCCTAACCATCATTAGGAGGGGGAACATTGTTTGGTGGGGAATTTGTTGAAATAAGTTCACCATCCCCAATTTCACTTAAAACGTGCAGGGTGTTATGGGGCCATTTACCCTTCAAGGATGTGTGGTAACTCTCCTGTCGCAAGTCCCTTTGACATTGCACATCTATGGGATGATAGTCCCTTGTGTCATGATCGCATGTAATGTATTCCGTGTATAAAAGCAGCATGCCTATTCGTGTGAGAGCATGAAGGAGCATGTTGGGGATTGATCGGTCTGGAGGCAATACTATGTTACCCTCCAAGTCTCTCCAACGCAGTTTTTCATCTTGGTGGAGAATAAAGGTGAAATCGGGTACATACTAACCATGATGAGTATATACCACCCGAAACTATTGAGGAACTGGCAAATCTTGGTTACGTGTATTATGCCGCCAACTGTCTCTTGTGTGAGTCCTAGGCAGTGAAGTGCTCTTATGCGAAGATGAAGACATCTTTGTCTTGTTCAGTGTGCAATGTACCATTGTCTTATCTTTCTTTGATTAACCCTAAAGGTTCATTCTAGTGTTCCAACGATATGGATGATTTCCTATGTTCTACGTAGCGCACAAACAACTAAGTCCCCAGCAACGGTGCCAATGATGAGTGGCGAGGTACCCCTACACTCAACCATACGAATACAAGCGTCTCACACGTGATTTGGTTGAACTCCAAGGACTAAGTGCTTACACGCCTTAATGGAACACTTAGGGTTAATCAATCATTGTCTTCCCAAACTTACTCGTATTGTCACGGTTGTATGGTTAAGTAAGTTTGAGGTATATGATTTTTATAACTTTTATCTTTTTGGTGTCTTATGCTAATAAGGGAAAGGGAAAGAGAACTAAGTGACTAACTTACTTTAACTATTCATTAACTAAGTTTTAATTGTCCTAACACCAATATCCATTCCCACTTGCCGTACACATCCTGAACTAGTGCAACGTTGCTGGGATTACCAAACGCTAATCATTGCTAGGTTACCAAGCGCTACATGCATGCTTGAAGTGGTCATACTGAGTGCACTTAACTAAGAGGATCAAGGATTGAGAAAGAAATTAATTAACTAGGAAAGCGTTAAACATTCAATAAAAATTAATTACTAATTAGCTTAGTCCGTATGCTGCAAGGTTTATCATAAAGTTCGTCTTTATTGCTGTACACAAATGTGTGCTCAGGTACAATTTGCTCGAATAAAGATCCGTTCACTCTATGACTCCTACTGTGGGCATACATAAATTATTCTAACTCTGGAATGGTAAAACTGCAAAAGTTTGGCTAACGGTCTAAGTCTAACTCCCAAAACAAAGGGTGCCGCCTCTTATTTATAGAAGATGAGGCAGGACGGGATATTGCGTGGTGGATGCGATATCGCGTAAGCGATATCGCGGCTCATCAAGCACATTAACAAATTCTTGTGCCAAAAGTTGCATTGTTGTTGGAAGTTCTCTTAGTTGCTCCTTCTTATATGTTTCAGTTGCTGACACAATGATGAAACCATGTCCAACTTGTTCATGAGCTTAAGCATACTCTTGTTCACTCAACAAAATTAAAGATGCATTAGTAGAAACATTCTTAAACTTTTATAAAGGCATGGGAATCAATTTATGAATGTAATCTACCTTAGGCACAAATCAAAGATTTTTTTCCCTATCAAAAGTAGCCTTGTTGTCCTAGTTCCAAGGTCTACCAAGAAATACATTAGTAGAATCAATGAAAAGAATCTCACAAGACCCTTTATCATGATAGGAGTTAATTCTAAAAGACAAAATACATTTTTCTTGCCCTTCTTGATAATGACCTTTGGAAAGCCAATGAACTTTATAGGGTCTTGGATAAGAAAATATGGATAAACCCAACCTTTGGACAACCTCAGTAGAGATCAGATTCTCTTGAGCTTTACCATTAATTAGGATATGAATCCATTCCCCACTAGACAAATACCTAGCCTCAATTCTAAAAATTATTTTCTAGCACTCTTTCCCTTGGACGAATCCTTCTTGCAAGTCTTGGCTTCTGTTGTGTTATGTTCTTTGGCATTCTTCTCTTTGGATCCTTTTGCACCATTGGAAGGCTTCAAATCCTTGCCTTTAGAAGAATTTCTTGAACCACCTTTAGCATAGCCGTGTTGCTTCTTCTTAGCTTTGATAGACAACTCAAATGTTTAAGCCTCATAGCATGTAAACTCTTGCCAATGCTTTGGAACACTAAATTATATTTTGTCTATAATGCTTATAAAGGTATCATTCTTGTAAAGTTAAATTATATTTTTCTCCATGATGCTTGAAGGCCCTATTATATAATGCAAAATTATATGCCACTAATAGTAACCTATAATGTACTGCTAAATAATATTTCATAATTTTTTATTTTTTTGAACTTTCATCCCCCCTTATTTGTAAAGCTTAATCATTAAAACACATAATATACAGGGAAACAAAGTTGTGTTTCTCATTGCTTTGCTTCGTGGAAATTTTTCTAAATTCTCATTCCATCATTCAGACATGGAATACAGGTCGGGAAAACAAAGGTATTTCCAATAAAAAGATTTAAGTGACAAAACAGAATGTGCATATATTGGACCGGCTTCAAAGCAACAGGCCCCGTTGTTTTTTCTTGTTCATGGTGTACAACGAAGGTTTCACAGCAGGCTCAGCGGTTATGACTTTTCCGAGTGCAGAAAATCCATTACAGCGACGGAAGGCACAGGAGCTACCCAAAAACTAAAGTAGACTTTTTGCCTGTGCGTAAGGACTTGCCGCGAAAGCTTCTCAGGTAAGCAACGTACCAACATGCATCAGCAGGTATTCCTCAAAAACCATGCCAAAATCACTGCATCAGTGGACGCTGTAAATCGGTCCATTTTATAAAATATCTGTTTCTGGAATATCTTTGCAGCCAACGAGGTCGCGGAGAGTTTAATTTTTTAAAATAATTAAAGAGGTGTCGGGCCTGCAAGTGGTCCAGCTCAAAAGGCACACAAAATGACATGGAACGAAGCTCCCGTCCAGCAAAGAAACACACAAAGCAAGCCAACGAATATCCTGCTGCTTCGAGTTTTTGAATTCTAACTTGGCTTCGGCTCCATTTAAGGTCTAAGGCGGTACCCTCATTAAGCGGTAAAAAAACGACAATAATTTGTCCTTTTTCTAACCGGAAGAAGAAGACTCGGTAATGTTCTGTTACGTTATGCGGCCTCGTTTTTACTCTTCTTTGTAATAGCTGAACTCATCCGGAATCCAGATCTCGTTATCCAGTTCTGCTGCTGCTGCTTGCCAGGTAATCGTGCGGTTTTTGATTGTTTAACATTTTTGTTGTTGTTTTGTAGTGCGATGCTTGGAGTTTGTTTTATGCTTTGGCGTGCGAGTTAGGCGAGGGTTTTGAATCGGAGCCGTTTTTCGCAATTGATGTGGCTTTATCATGTTTCTCGATCGTTTTGGTGGTTGATGATTCCAGTTCGGATCCATTTGTGCTGCCAGTGACGTAGTTCTTGTTGAAATTGGGCTTTCGGTTGTTCGTTGCTTTTATGTTTCGGAGAATATTCGTGCCGAGGGTTGCTGCGCTGGGCTAGGGAAATGATTGCAACTTCTGTGATGCAGATACAGAGCGAATCGCTGAGCGCGTCTCGTCAATTTCACGGGATTCGACTGATTTGAACATTTTTGTCTGAAGAGGAGGAGGTCTGGGACTTGTTGGCAGAGAATAGAGGATTGCATCCGCTTTTTCCTTGGGGGAGCGATCAGGAGTTGGTGAATTCGCTTCCGTGGGTAAAATACTGCGATTTTGGATTAACGCTGTGATGTTTGCCTAAGTGGAAATCTAGTTGGTATGGGCTCTGCTGAGGAGGGTTCCATGCCGATCTCTGGAAAAGGTGCCACGAATCAAGATGCAGGGTTCAATTCCCAGGTATGTTGCTATGCCTTGAATCAAACATGCGTTTCTTGTTTGTGTACATCATCCTTTGGATTTTGTTTGTAATTGATAGTTTGGACTGTAGTCGTTTGCTCCATTGAAATCGGAGCTATTGAGGACAACATTGGTAGTATCAGGTTTTGAGACATTCTTTCGAAAATTGCAACCTGCGTCAAATAATTTTATTCATCGTGGCTTTGTAATTGTGTATCTTGTTTCCCAATTAGGATATCGATGAATTTCTGAGGGGTTTCCAATCAGTGAAAGTTCACGAAGAAGATGACAGTCGGCATAGGGAGGATTCTGCATTGCAAGATGTTCCTTCGGTTGCTGAACATGTTAACGGAAAGTTAAAACTTATGTGTAGTTACGGTGGTAGAATTCTTCCTAGACCGAGTGATGGGAAGCTAAGATATGTTGGAGGGCAGACTCGGATAATATCCATCGGCATGGGGGTTACCTTTGCCGAACTCATGCAGAAATTAGCCAATGCTTATGGTGAGAGTTTGGTGATCAAGTATCAGCTTCCTGACGAGGAGCTTGATTCTCTAGTCTCAGTAACATGTGATGAGGATCTGCAGAATATGATTGAAGAGCATGTAAGAATATCTGGTAGTAGTGATGGTGGAAGGATACGGTTGTTTCTATCCTCTATGGGAGATCAGCAGTACTTAGATATACCTGGCGATAAGCAAAACTCTCATCAGCAGTATTTTGAGGCAATTAATGATGTTTTGGAGTCTAGTTTCAGGAATAGCAGAGACAATAGCAGTAAAGCATTGAATGAACTTTCAGAACCCTCCTCCTCTCCTAAAGGCCAGGAAGGTACCAATAAAGCATTCATGCCAACAAGTGTCCAAGACGTCACAAATCCTTCTTTGCCGCCTTTAGCCATGCCTTTTTCCTCAGAGCAGTTAGCACAGCAGGATCCTCTATCTTTCTTGCCGGTCAGCAACACTATTTCTTTGAATCAACATACGGTACAGGATGCGCCCAGTTCATCAGTTTTCCCAACCACTGTTCTGCCTTCCTCAGATCAACCACTTTCGAGTGTTCCTATTCCACTCCCTGCATCATTGCCTTCACCATTGACAGCACATACTGCACAATCAGGTATGGCGTTATTTACAGATATCCCTACAAATGGAGAGGGTTTGAATTATTCCTCTCAGTCCGATCTTCCATATAGATTTTCGGAGCCTGTGGTTTCTGAAACATCTTTTCAGACACATTCTGCCTTCTCTGCTCCTTTAGATCATCGAGAAAAACTTCATGGACTAGATCAGCAATTGAACGATGTTAAATTGCCCATTGACCATCATGAGAAGCTTTCCCAGCTGCAGGAGAAGCATGAATTACCTCAAACTATAATAGATAGTAGATTCGATGCACAGTCACTCTCAAACCTGAAGCCTATTATTTCAGAACCTCTGTCATCTGCAGTTCAGCCTCCTTGGCATGAGACTGAGAAAATGCAGCAACTCCCACAGCAAAATTCCACTCTTGTAAATCTCAGCAGTCAGCAGGCAGCAAATATTGGTACAGCCAACTTTAGACATGCAGGTACTCAGGGCCAAGTTCTCTCTGATAGTATGCTTAATGATCTTCATAATGTACTTTCAAGTCAGCAAACAGGTCACTATATTGCAAGCGCCGACCCAACCTCTCTTGGGTTTTCTGTGCAACCTACGTATAATTACAATGACAGCCTGCTGTACGGAGAGCCTGTGTATAACTATAATGGTCAGAATGGAGGTGTTTTCGGCTCACCAGGAACTGCTGCTGGGTATGGCACGGTTTCCTCTGAACAGGGTGCCCCTCCGTCATTATTTTCAAATGAACAACACTATGGCATGCAGTCCATGCTTTCAAATAAACAATCATCCAGTCCAAATGAGGTTTTCCATCAGCATGCATCTGTTTCTCGATATCCAGAATCTATTCCCCAGGTGGTTCAAACTACATATGAAAGAGCTGATGTTATTCAAATGCCTGCGTACCCTGGGTTAAACACAATGCAGGATGAAATGGTATCTTTCAATCCGTTTGAGAATGATAATGCTCAAGGAGGTGGTGGCAATCAACAAGGAAAGGAAACAGATCGAATGTCTCCTGGATTGCAACATTATACAGTTAGTAGTGTCCCAGCAGAGTACGTACCACCGTCAGCTCTGTATCCATACTACCATGAAACCGCAGCTAGAATTGGGGAAACTGATCCAAAGATTATGGAAGCTGGTCCTAGAAATCAGCATATTTCCCATGGCACAGGAAATGATTCTATAATTCAGTCAAAAGAGAGCTATTTTGATACCCACAATACAGTTGAGGACAGTGCTGCTGGAGGTGCGGAAGAGAAGAATTTAATGAATCATGCTGAGTTATTACCACCACTTTCAGAAACTTTGAACGCTTCAGAGTATACCAGGCACATGAAGGATATGCCTCCATCTAGCTATGGAAACAGGGCCCTGGAAACTAATAGTAATGCCATCTCACAGACAGAGTATCCTGTGAGACTTCCGTCATCTGTTGTTCCCCCAGATGACCATCTTGATGCATATGCTCCTAATGAAAGAAATATGATATTTGGCGATGTGCAAGGAAAAGTACCAGAAGAGAAAATCCAGTCACCTAAGGAGGATTGTGCTGTTGGTGGCATAAGCGAAGCATCTAGGAAACCGTCACTTGAATCAAAAAACAATGTTGTTGATGATGCGTTTATTCAGTGGTCCCATATGCAACCAAAATCACCTTCGAATACATCATTAGATGCAGAGGGAGCTAAAAAGAGCTCCACCACAGACGTTGCTGTCATTCCTGAAATGGTTAAGCCGTCTGATGGCCTTGTTTCTTTACTACCAGAGGTACCTTCCTCAGGTTCTCTGCCGAAGTCTGTGCCTGCAAGTTCAACTGCCCTTACTGATTTGTCAAAGTTGGTGCCAAGTCTGCCTGGAGACACTTCACTTGCTCTTTCTCATGCTGCTGATTTTTCTTGTGAATCCCTAGAAGAGAAAAACTCAACGTCATTGGATCTCAAACATCTGACAACAGAAGCAGCATTCCAATCACCTGTTCCGCATTCCCTTGGGGTGAGCAATGGTGGTGTTGAACTTGAAGGAGCAGAAGCAGATAATGAAGAGGTGTGAGAGATGTTTTTGCATGTCAAAGCAGCTCTACTGGAGTGTTTTATTAGCTTCTTAATATCTTTTTTTCTTTTCAGGAATCAAACATAGATGGTTCAGACAATGACAATCCTGTTAGTGATGCATACATAGCTGAGTTTGAAGCTGTTGCTCGTGGACTGCAGGTTAGATTTTGAGCTATTATTAATTAATGCATGAAATTTAAATATTTTTCATAATACATGAAATTTCATGTTTTTTAAATCCCTGCCTAATGCTTTAAAAGGTTATAAAGAATGCTGATCTAGAGGAGTTGCAAGAACTAGGCTCTGGCACATTTGGAACCGTTTATCATGGAAAGTGGAAGGGTACTGATGTTGCAATTAAAAGAATTAAAAATAGTTGTTTCACAGGAAGGCCATCTGAGCAGGAACATATGGTTTGTATTGTCTGGTTGAATTACTGATTGTTTTTGGTTTGGCTTCTGTTGTTTTTTGTTTTAATAGAGGACAAGGTTAGTATGTCACCTGTATATATTAATATATTCTTCTCATTTTCCAGAGGGCAGATTTCTGGAGTGAAGCAACCTTGCTTGCGAAACTCCATCACCCAAACATTCTCGCATTTTATGGTGTTGTACCAGACGGTCCTGGTGGCACCTTAGGTACGGTAACAGAGTACATGATCAATGGCTCTCTAAAACACGTTTTACAGCGCAAGGACAGGTGATAAGTGTTGAACGGGTTGTAATTTTTCACTCTCTATTAGGAGCAGGACTGAATATGCTGATGTTTGCTATACAGACCAATTGATCATCGCAAACGAGTATTAATTGCAATGGATGCTGCTTTTGGTATGGAATATCTACATAGCAAGAATATCGTGCACTTCGATCTTAAGTGTGAAAACCTTTTAGTTAACATGCGAGATGCTCAGCGCCCTATATGCAAGGTATATGTTCATCTTGAATGTTTATCAGCAGTTAACCTTGTTAGTTTCTTTTACATTGCTTTCTAACTTTCAGAGTCCAGGAGTATATATCTGTATGATTAAGTATCAAGAAAAACTTTAAAGAAAAGTGTATTACAAGTGGCAAGAATCATTTTTGTCTGCTTAGTTTGTAACAGGCTCTCTGCTTGCATGAAACCTTTTACTCTGTTTAAGCTTCTCCTTACTTTAGTTTTAATTAAGATGACCTGATCTTCAAATTAGTGGAATACCTGGATATTTCAATGAACAAGAAACAAAGTAAACATTTCAGATAGTTTTACTAACTGTTCACCTAGATATGTACCCCATAGGTTGGAGATTTTGGTCTTTCAAAAATTAAACATCAGACATTTGTTTCTGGTGGGGTTCGGGGGACATTGCCATGGATAGCACCGGAACTTCTGAATGGCAGCAGTCACATGGTTTCCGAAAAGGCAAGTTAGGATGGTATTCTCTTTCTAAATTTCTTCCCCAAACTGTTTTTGGAGAAAATGACTGTAAATTTATAGTTTAAATAAATTTGGTGTGTTTCTATGTCCGAATGTGTTCAGGTCGATGTTTACTCCTTTGGAATAGTGATGTGGGAGCTACTTACTGGAGAGGAGCCGTATGCCAACATGCATTATGGTGCAATTATTGGTATGCAGATGGAATATAAAATTCATTATTGTCATAGCATGACTGAAACATGGCTTTGCTGTCTTTTGAATTTTCATTATATTCATTAGAGCAATACATTTCAGGAGGATTTTTCATTTTTCTTTACCTGTCAATTTTTATCAGGGGGCATTGTAAGTAATACACTGAGACCTTCTGTACCGGACAACTGTGATCCTCATTGGCGGGCACTCATGGAGGCTTGCTGGTCGTGTGAGCCTACTGCAAGGCCAGCCTTTACAGAAGTTGTTAGCAAGTTACGGGCAATGTCAGCTACATTGCCAACAAAGGGTCAGGGTCAGAAGCAAACCTGACCATTTTCTGGAGCTGGAGAATTGTGTTAAAGAGTTATTTTGCTATTTTGGGTACAGAAGCATGCCGGTTTCCAACTTCTGGTTGTAAGAGGGCCATCTCTTGCATCATTTTTGTGATTAGATAACATCAGTTTGTGATTTGTTATGAATGTATTCTGTGAGTTTATACATATTCTTGTTTCCCGTTAAAGAAATGATTTGAGTGCAGTTATGATGAATACTGCAAGTTACCCAATTCTAGTCAACGAAATTTGTACACATGGAAACCTTTTTAGGAAGATACCTAAATTACCTGCTTTATTAAAGCATGAATGAAAGTATTGTTCATTATTGGTTTGGTTTGCAGAGGATTTGTTTTTTTATTCACGTGTTATGCCTGTTTTTCATGCCATGATAGATTATTTGTACCTTGTTTTGTGTAATTGGATTGAGTTATACGAATAACATAGAAGGAAATCCGTATCAAATTTTTATGATGCACCGAGTGCAACATTTCTCTGAACTGCTATTGAAGGTGTTTCTAAATAAGCTGGCCAGATGTGCTTAACAGAGGATAGTTAATTGTTCCTGCAAACGCTGTTAACTGTTAAAATTTTTCTTTAAGTGATTCTAAATTTAAAGCATGCTGTGTTAGTACAGTTTTTTAAATTTGGTTCGTAACAAAAAGAAACAGTTCAAGAGATAAACCACTTTTCTCCACAGAAAGATCCAAGAAATTTCTGGAAGTTGCTTCCTACTAGGAAAAGGTTAGACCAAAAGTTTTCCTTTTCTGACATATAACTGTTTTATCAGAAAAATAGTGGCAATTTATTCATATCCTTTAAAGATATTAAAGATATTATGCAGGGCATTGAAAGACTAGCGTTAGGTAAAGCAGGAAATGTAGCAAGACTATATGGAGAAATGTCCACTATATGAGAGGTCGTATCGNAAACATCGGCACCTAACCCATGAGGAGATCATAGGACTGCACCGCCGACTAATGTCTGGTTCCTACGCCTTTGGCCGTATGTATCGTTTGTTCATCCCGAAGTCCCCGGGCAAAGTCGGCATGCGTCCAATAACAATCGGGGTAACTCGGGGAAAAGTTCCCGCTCCTGTTATATGGAGAAATGTCCACTATATGAGAGGTCGTATCGAAAAACCTAAACCATGCTCTCCACAGTGGTTTAGATAAAGAATGGTGTATTATTAAAGGTATTTTTCTCTTCAAAAAGGAGGATAGATCTGATTTAACTAAGTACATGTTAATTGTAAAAGTTTTTGGAAATATTCTTAGGATGAAGATAGGTAGATATACAGTAGAAAATAAGTTGTGAGCGATGTCAAAAGCTAGGTCACATTTGAAATATCTTATTTATTGTGCAAAATGGCAAAATAAAAGAACTTTTATTTGCTTCATGGATATATCTAAAGCATATGATTCAATTTTTCATTGTAAATTGTGGAAGTGATTATAAGACATTGGCACTCCATCTTTTTTATCTTATTCAAAGTTTTAACTAAGGTGTATATATTAAGACTCACATGAAAATGTTTTATTGCATACTAATATTAGGGTGAAACAAGGTTGTCCTCTTTCCATTATGCTTTTTAGCATTTTTATTGATGAGCTAGAGTAGATGCTTAAGACTCTAGGTAAATACTCTATTAAAATTAATGATCATCCTATAAGCCTCTTGCTGTATGTGGATGATGCAGCGATCATCTCAGAGTCTACAAAAGGTTTGCAACAAATGGTTATTGTTCTAAGTGATTTTTTCCAATAGCCTAAAATGAAAGTTAATGTGCAAAAAGCCAAAATTATGGTGTGTGGTATTAGAGATCATGATTATTCTTTTACTATTGGTATAAATCAAATAGATATGGCTCCAAATTATAGATACCTTGGGTTGGATCTTTTTCACAATTATAATTGGGAGGTTTGCATCAAACAGAGAATTGCAGGTGGCTTGAGAGCCTTATTTGACCTTTAAAGCAAATATAAGAAGGAAATTATTTTTTCCTAAGACAATTATTTTGCTTGATTGTGCAATCAACTCTTTTCTATGGGTGTGTTGTGTGGGGTGTTGGGCTTGCTAGTAAATATTGGAAGAAAATAAAGCAAATATAAGGAAACTATTTTTTCCTAAGACAATTATTTTGCTTGAGTGTGCAATCAACTCTTTTGTATGGGTGTGTTGTGTGGGGCGTTGGGCTTGCTAGTAAATATTGGAAGAAAATAGAAAAGGTTCATAAGCATTTTTTAAGTTAAAAGATAGGTACAATCTAATTTGCTGCTTCTAGAAGCAGAAGCATATGTGATGCCCTTAGAGATAGAAGTCCTTTGTCAGTTTGTTTCATATGTTCATAGTCTCTCTTGTTGCACAGTTACCAAATTTTCAAAAGAAGTCTTAGTGGCTACACAACAAAAAGAGTGGTTCCACGAAAGAATAGTCTAATTCAAAAAATGGAACATTGAGAGGAGATTCTTCATTGTGATACAAAGCAACTTAGAGATAAGGCACTTTTGCACATATAGGGTAATCCATCAGATGAAAAACAATTATACTTGATTGACATGAGAGGAGACATCAACAAGAAAGTAGCTTATTTATGTGCTCATATATCTCTTCATCTACCATATTAAATTAGCTTGGAAAGATTGGGCTCTCACTATATTACAATTGAAAAAGGTAGATGGGTCAAAAAAACTCTACAAGAAAAGAACTTGTCATTTATGCAATCAAAGAGTAACCAAAGATGAGTATTACATATTTCTGCAATGCCCTATTTTAGAGCATTATTATCACAAATGACAAATTACAACTAAAGTTTAAAAGACCTATTTAATTTAGCACCAAGAAAACTTGGAAATGAGCGGCGAGGTACCCCTACACCCAACCATATGAATCATAGGCATTCACATGCAATTCGGTTGAATTCTGCAAACTTTAATTGCCAAGTACACTAGAGCTAAACGGTGAGTTTGTGTTGTTTGTTCGTTGTCTTCCCAGTCTCACTTGTGAATGCAAGTGTATGGTTAAGTGTGATTGAGGCATAAGATTTTTATCATTTTATGTTTTATCAATTTGATCGTCTAAAACAATAATGAAAGTGAGAGTAATTAAATGCTAAGTGAACTATTGTCTAATCTAGCCTAACACAAGTAACCATCTCGACTTCTCGGACACATCCTAAACTTCGTGTAAACACTGCTGGGTTGTCAAACGCTAACTATTTTTGAGCTACCAAATATCACAGGTATGTTCGAAGGGGTTGTGCTTGTGTATTTTAATTAATTGATTAATTAATTAAAATCAATTGCTGAATGAATAACGTTAAAGTGCTGCAAGGATGAATCAAAGAGCTCATCTTTATAGCCAACACAACGGTGTGTTTAGGTACATCAATGCTTGAATAAAGATTCGATTACACTTAGACCTCCTACTATAGGAACTTGGAAAATATTCTAACTCTCGAATGAACAAATTGCAAAAATTTCACTACTTGACTCCAAAAACTACTACTAAGTTGTGTGCCCAAGGGCTGTATTTATAGGCTCAGGAGTACCCCGCAATATCGCATGCTTGATATCACATCTTGGGCTGCAATATCGCATACTTGATATTATGGCTCATGCAAAACACAATTCATCATACCCCCACGATTGAATGAAAACTTATCCTCGAGTACAGAAGAAGAAGACAAAGTCCCTTACAAAATATGTTAGGAGGTCTGGAATGTTTGATTGACATGCAAAGTGACACAGAGGAAACAAACAAATACAGAAGTGCCCGAGCATACATCATTACAATTGTATACAAACTTGGGTGGTCATGACAACAGGAAAGAACACCCTCGAATCCAATGAACATCCAAACCTTCTTGGCAATAGAAGAATGAGGGAGAGGTAAAAAAAGATCCAACAGTCATGAACAATCTCCCGTGAGTGATATTGTTGCATCATCCTTGGTGAAGACAGCCCTACTTCCAGTCCATGCTCCCCACTGCAATCACAACAAAATTAAGAATTAGTATATAAAGTGTGACACATAGCGATTGAATACCTTGTCTCATTAGTGATTTTATCTAGCTAAGTTGTGGTTGTGGTAGATTGGTTGCTTGATAATGTTAGTGGAAAGACTGACAAATAGGTTAAGTAAGAGAAGCAATCCATAAAATTCAGAAAAAGCTTAACACAAGGAATACTGAAAAGAGGGTATGGCAATTCACAATAATAAAAAGAAAGTATTCACTAAAAATAGTTGTGAAGGTGTGCAGAATTGGATGGCATTGATGGAGTAAATAAATAAAAAGAATTCAATTTTAAAAATGTCTAAGGTTAAAGAACTTAATGTAACCAAACCAAAGGATATGCAAGTGGGTCCTCCCCAAAGCAAGCACAGGTCATTTATGCCCTTGCATAACTTCAAACCAAGGAGTCCATGGGCTCCGTGGATGATTAATGATTATAGAAGGTTAAGTACAAAAACCCAGAAGTAACTAACTTAGAATCCCGACACATCAAACCAAAACATTGAATCAAAACATGAAACCAGCAGTGATGTGAGGCATGAAAAGCATAGATGGATGAGAGAGAGAATGGAATGGAGTTCCTAATTATGGTCACATGAAGTCCCTTGTGGAGTTTGTGATTAAATGACTCGATAGGATCCATCCTTAGTCTAAACCAAAACCAACCACTTTCAATGACTTCACATCGACATTCTAAGACTAGCCCATCCCCTGAGACACAAGAATGCTCCCACAAAACAACCACCGTTCCAAATTGAAGAAGAAGTAGGAAGTGAGCAAGGGCCTTAGTTAGAGAAGATAAGACAAGTCCCATAACTAGTGCTTGTAGCCCTTTCTATTTGGTCTAAGGGGTGTGCTTTGAATTTCCATATTTATTATTGGGAACCACACCATGCAAAGACCCATGTGTTTTTATGTTTATTTTGTCCAAGGGGTGTGCTCTGAATCCTCATCTTCTCTTTTTTTTTTTTTGTAAGGATGAGGACCACACCATGTAAGGACTTATTCGACTTCCTGTTATGGAATGACACAGAATGATGAGAAGTTCATGAGAACACCCCTGCACATAGGAAAATAGAAAAGCATGAAGAACACCGCATCCCTTTGAAGCAACACCCTATCTGAACCTTTGATTCCTTCCCAATTTTTGAAACTACACAAGTCACAAATTTATTAAGGTTGTATTCATGAAAAAGGGACTTCACATTTCTAAAATAAGGAAAACCACAAAGTGTGTGAATGGGTAGATGATGTGGACTCATTACCTGTTACATGAAAAGAAACCATGTCCTAGTTGTCAGTAACGACATTCAAAGCCAGAAACTAGACATCAATAATCAAATCACAAATGATACAAACCACCATCGAGTAGCACATTACCATTGTACCTGACACCTTATTAGCAAAAAGAGTAGAGAATTACACCAAACATGAGAAAATATAAAAGAAAGTAAAATATATTCAAGAAATATTAAATATACTAATAATGGTGTAAAAAAAAAACTTAGAAAAGATTAATAACTTGAAAAACAAAAAGATGTAAAATAAAGAATATGAAAACAAAAAGTTGTAGAACCAAAAATGTGTAAAAAAAAAGTTGAAAGACTAAGGAGCCACTTAAAGTATTAGTATGGATGGCCATCTCCCCCATGACTACGTTGGAAGGGGAAGATCTGAAAGATTGAGCATGGTTGTCCATCTGGCGAGGTGTTTGTTGAGTTGGTTGGCTTGGGCTCATGGAAAGGTTTCAATTGTTGGATGTTGACTAATTGCTTCTTGTCTGGGCTATTAGGTTTATATATAATCATGGCCCTAGATAGAAAAGTCTCTTCAATAATGTAAGGTCCTTCCCATAATGTTTGAAACTTGGTTTGTTAAGGTATGTGTGTAGGATTCCAGTAGAGAACCTTATCTCTTGGTTGAAACCTGACTTTTCCTATTTTGAGGTCATGGTGTTTCTTGTTGAAAGCCTTATTTTGTTGGATGATAGGGCCATTAATCAATTTTCATCTAGCAAGTTGAGGTTCATTAATCTTTCCTTTTGTGCCAGACTTAGATTCATGTCAAGGTCATAAGTTGTAGAGAGTGTATGAAGCTTAGATTGAATGGGTAATGTTGGTAGTTTTCCGTATATGAGCTCATAGGGAGAATAACCTATGGGAAGCTTCCATGTGGAGAGATAGACTCAAAGGACATCATTTGATTTGGTGTTCCAGTCCCTTCGGTACTTGCTAATAGTGCATGTTAGAATTTTCATAATCTCCCAATTAGTGACTTCAGCTTGACCATTGGCTTGAGGGTGATAAGGTGTTGTGAGTTTGTGCTCAACCCCCAAGTGCTGCATAAGTTTTCAGAAAGTGGCACCTGTGAAATGAGTTCCATTGTTAGAAATTAATGCACAAGGCACACCAAACCTATTTATGATGTTCTTTTGTACAAATTGAGTAGCAGTAGAGGATGTATAGTTGGTGACAGCTACTGCTTCTGCCCACCTAGTGCAATAGTCAACCGTGACTATTATATATGCCTTTCCATTTGACATAGGCAAGATGGAACCCATAAAGTCAATGCCCAAATATCCAAATATTGAATGGCTCAAGAGGTTGAATCCATTGCTATGGTCCCTCCATTTGAGCTATCATTCTACCATCTCTCTAACAACGATCACAAGTGCAGATAAATTGATGTGCATCCCTAAAGATTGTTGGCCAGTAATATCTTACCATGAGGATTTTTATGGCCGTGTGTCTCCCAACATAATGGCCCCACAAGGGCCTTCGTGAGCATCTTGGAGAATGCACAGTTGATCTATGTCCGGGACACACTAGCGTACCAGGTCATCGGGACATACTTTGTAAAGGTTCTCATTGATTTCCATGAAACGCTGAACCTAGTGAAGAAACTATTGTTTCTTCTAGGTGTCCAACCCTTGCGGCAATTCTTGCTTGAGCAGATAAGTAAGAATGACATCATACCATCTTGGTTCATTGGGCATTTGTGTGTTAATAGCCCCTAAGAAAAGAGATTCTTTAGGAAATTGATCAGATAAGGGGCTCTCTTTCTCCTTGTTATCCCATCTTAGCCTTGATAAGTGGTCAACGACCACATTTTTCACATCTTTTCAATCTACCATTGTGAGATTGAACTCTTGCAAAATCATGAGCCACTATATGACACGGGGGCTCACCATTGGTTTATTCATTAAAAATTGGATGGCATTATGATTTGTGTGCACGAACACTTTATAATCATTAAAAATTGGATGGCATTATGATTTTTGTGCACGAACACTTTATAACCAAGCACATAGTGCCTGAACATTTCTAAGGCAAACACCATTGCCATCAACTTTTTTTTTGTAGTGGTGTAGTTCAATTGTGCACCTGCAATACTCCAGCTTGCATAGTGAATATAATATGGACATTTTTGACCATCTAGTTGCATAAGCACTGCCCTCAAAGCATAATTTGATGAATCGGTCATCACATAAAATGGCTTGGATCAATCAGGTGCTTGTAGAATTGGGGTCTCAACAAGCTTCTGCTTCAATTGTTGAAATGTTATTTCACATGTAGGGGTCTAGACAAATGATGCATCTTTCTTTGTTAATTCAACCAATGGCTTGGAAATTTTGGAAAAGTTCTCAATGAAAAGCTGGTAGTAGCCAATATGACCAAGAGATGACCGCACTTCTTTAACTATTTCTAGTTGACAGGTTATTCCCTGGATGACCCTTATCTTTTTAGGGTCTACCTTGATTCTTGCTTTTGAGATACAGTGCCCCAAGACTATGCCTTCCTGGACCATAAGATGACTCTTTTGTCAATTGAGTTAGAGGTTTGTTTTGACACATCTCCTCAACACCTGCTAAAGATGGTCCAGGGCTTGCTCAAACATAGTTCCGTAGGTAGATAAGTTATCCATGAATACTTCTACTCCACTATTAATTTGTTATTGGAAAATGCTAAGGACTAATCATTGAAATGTAGCTAGGGAATTACATAGACTGAATGACATTTGACAGTAAGCAAAAGTCCCCCAAGTACTTGTGAAAGTAATCTTTGCTTGGTTCTCTGGTGCGATTTGGATTTGGTTATAGCCACTATAACCATCCATAAAGTTGTAGTAGCTGTGCCTAAAAATGGTGTCCAGCACTTGATCAACAAAGGGAAATGGAACATAATCTTTGAAAGTTACCATATTGAGCAGTTGGAAGTCTATGCACACCCACCATTTGCCTCCTTTCTTGGGCATGATCATGAGTGGGCTAACCCACTCACTATTTGCAATAGGGTAGATGAATCTAGCCTTGAGGAGTTTCCTAATCTCCTCTTTGATAATTTACTTTAATTTAGGATTTAATCGTCGCTGCGGCTGTCATTTCGACTTAACGGCAGGGTCAATGTATATTCGATGTTGGCATATTCTTGGATCTATTCCCGTGAGCTCAGAATATGACCAGGCAAAGGTCGCTGACCATTTTTCCACAACATTCATCAACATCTTCTTTTGTCCTGTAGTAAGCTTGGCATTAATAATGATCGACCTTCCATTTTTTAAGAACACATACTCCATTTTGGTTGGTAGTGTCTTTAATTCAAAGGGTTCTTGTTTGAAATTGTCAGGAATCTCCAACTCTCCCCAATCAATATCATCATTTACTTCCTCGGAGAGCTGGTGATGAACTTGCTCAAGTTCATCCATACTTGCAACATAATCATACATAGGCCCTCAGTAGGTTCCATGCATAATGTACTACTGCTAGAATCAACTGTTAGCCACTAGGTACCTTCTTGTTTTGTGGCTACTACGTACAAACATCTTTGGATTTCAACTTCCGGTGCACACTACTTGCATGTAGAGATATATGTTTGCTTCACTGACCATAGCTACTACACACAATGGCACCATGAATCACTATATGCAATACATGGAACCCTCTTCTTATCGATCTTCCCATATTCATTTTCTTTGGATATCTCTAAGGAAAGATATCTAATGCCCATTTTGGCATCAACGATGCTTAACCATGCCCTTCTCATAATAATTGGGAAATCTCCCGTACAGTTCTCCACCTTGATTACTAGGAAGTTGGTAGGATATGACCAACCACAAACGGTGGTCACAATGTCTTCTACCAGTCCCAATGGAACAGTGATGGATTGGTCTACTAGCTCTAGCCTAATGTTGCTCTTCTTCAAAGGAGGAAGGTTCCACGTAGCATACATCTCATGTGAGATCAGATTAACACTGAAACCAGAGTCAAGAAGAGCTTTACAAGGCTCATTCCAAGTAATTTGCAAATATACTAAGGGACTCCTAGGATCAGTTAACTTCCTAGGTAGGTTATTGGCTCGATTCCAATTAGATACAACATGGGTCAACATAACGGTATGGATTCGAGAGGGATTTTAGTTTTCGAATAAAGGTGAGGTAGAGAAAGGTGGAGGAGCAGGGCTACCAACCATTGGTGTGTTTGAGGACTTTGGTGGATTGTGAGGTTAGAAGAAGGATCTTTTCTTGTATCATGGTTCTGACCCACTTGGTTGGCTAATCGGTTGTAGATTAACTGTCCTTATAGTATTTCTTTGTTATGGTTGGGTAGGCAATTCACCCTACATGGATGGAGCAGGTGGTAGCTATGTAGGAGATGGAGAAGTAGGTGTAGGAACAGGAGGAGCATGAGGATAGTAGGTGGTATTCCTCGTTGCATATGGTGGTTGGTAAACTTCAGGAGGGTAGTGGTAAGGCTGGTAAGTAGCAACATGACTAGAAGAGTCCCGTGGAGATGAAGGTTGCTGAACATAATAACCATAGGGATTTGGTTGCTGGTAGGGGTACTACTGTCTTGGAGGTGTCAACACCCACAATTGTGCTTGTTGCCACTACTGTTACAATTCATAGGATTGTGGTGGAGTTTCACTTGGATAATACTACTGTGGTTGGTGGAACTATCGAGAGTTGCCTTGTGGATAAGGCAATCTTTTGGGTGTTTGCCTTTGTGCAAGTCATGAATGTAAGGCATACATCCCAGAGTCCTACAAGTGTGACACAATTGGATAGCATCCCTTGGGATGTTCATACTGGTAGACCTCACATCCACCATCATCATCTAATTCACTGTCTACAACTGTCTCTATCATAACCATCTTACCCTTACCCTTGGATATGGCACATTCAGCTTCCTTACATCTTCAACGCTCACGCTCACCACATTGTTCTTTGGACTTTTTAGCAATTTTTAAAATAGCTTAAAACTTATTGTCCATGGAGTCCCATAATTAGTCAACCATAGCTGTAATTTTGGATTGTAATTTTTAGAGTGGCAACATTTTCTGATTAACCACCTCATCTCTTATTAACTCATCCTCATTGTCACAAAATTGAACCCCCCTTTTTTGAATGAAAGGGTCCCTATTGTATTCCTCTACACTTTCTTGCTTCTAAATTCTCCCTCCTCCCTAGCTACTTACTCAATTAACTTTTAGATCCGATGAGTGCTTAACTCTGTCAATGTCCCTTGAGCATAGATGCCAAGGATTTTTCTTGTTTCGAATCACAACTTGTCTATAATATGGTGGAGTTGATCAAGTTGAGAATATCCATGGCCAAGACACTTATGCAATAGAGGGTAGTATCAACCAATAGTAACATCCAAAGGCTCATGGTTTCCTTGTTTTCACCCTTGGGTCTGCTTCCTCAGTGATGAGTGGCGAGGTACCCCTACACTCAACCATACGAATATGAGCGTAACACACGTGATCCCGGTCGAACTCCGCAGACTAAGTGCCTACACGCTTCATGGAACACTTAAGGTTAATTATTTTTTTTCTTCCCAGACTTACTTGTATTTGTCATGGTGTATGGTTAAGTGAGTCCGAGGTATATGATTTTTAGAGCTTTTCTGCTTTATCTCCTATGCTGGTGAGGTGAAGGGTTGAAGAGATTAACTAACTAACTCTAACTAACTAACTAAGTCTTAAATAACCTGGCGTCAGCATCCGTTCCCACTTACCATTCACACCCTGAACCAATGCAACCGTGGTTACCAAACGCTAGTCGTTGCTGGGATCACCACGCGTAACGCACATGCTTGAAGCGGTCGTACTGAGGCACTTAACTAGGAGAGAAGGGTTGAGAGAGATTTAATTCCTAATAAAGCATGTAAATGGTAAACAGTAAATAACAATAAATTAAAGTCCTATTTAGCCTATTCCATGCACTGCAAGGTTTATCCAATAAGTTCGTCTTTATTTCTGTACACAAATATGTGTTCAGGTACAATATTTGCTCGAATAAAGATCCGTTCACTTTGGAGCTCCTACTGTGGGCACATGGAAAATATTCTATCTCTGGAGGGATCAAACTGCTAGAGTTTCACTACGGTCTAAGCCTAGGATGGAAAACAAGGAAGAGCCACCTCTTATTTATAAACTTGGCAGTGCACCGCGATATCGCGTACGCGATATCGTGGGGGATGATGTGATATCGCAAGGGATGCGATATCGTGTACGCGATATCGCGTCCCATCATACCCCCATGACTAAATGAAAACTCGTCCTCAAGTTCCTTACAATAATATTGGGAAGGTATTGGATTATTGACTCAAAATGAAACTAATGGGATGACTTGTGAATGGATCATCATTACAAGACACAACAAAACTGGTGTTCATGACAAGAGTGAGCACCTTATTACATTGACATCAGGCCTTAGTTGGCAACTGAGAAAGAGAGAGAAAGAAGTGTTGCTACTGCCAATGCCAAGATTGTGCCTTTCATTGTCCATCGGTAAGCGCACCATCGATCTTGCTCCTTGCATGGCTGCTTTCAGTGTTGTTCCATTCCAAGTGTTCCCTCTAGATCCAATCCATTGTTGTATGATTTCCATCTGCACACACAACACAGTCTTTATATTAGCAAGGGTAAATGAATTTCAATGCAGTGGATACCTTGCTTTGGTGAAAGGTCCATTGGCTGAGTTGTGGTATGGTTGATTGTGGGTCTAGAGATATAATATTCATGACTACCGAAGGTGTAGGGGTTAGGAGAAAATCGAAAAAAATTGGGCCCTGTACCCCCATGACTAATCGCGAACCTCTGGTAGCAATAGAATGGAGAAAGAAAAGGAATAAGAAAGATGGATAAAAAGGACAACTAAAACATCAATTAAATGGATGTTAAGATGGAAATGAACAAAATAAAATTAATTGCAAAAAACGTTAAGGGAAAGAATTTAACTGGTGCACCAAATAAGAATGTCAGTGGGTCCTCCAAAGCAGGCTCATGCTCTTAATGCCCTGACAAACCCACATTCCAAGAGTCCGTAGGTTCTAGGAATGTCATTTGAAACAAGAGTTAAAGTCTTAACCGCAAGAATTTACCAAAAATAAAAAAATGCATCAACCAAAATATACACTAATGATACAACCGGCAACGAGGTGAACAATGGAGAGAAGGATGGAGAAAAGAGAATGGAATGGAGTCTCAAGAACAAAGTGGTGTACAGCCCCTTGTGTGTTTCATGATTAATGTGACTTAGCAAATCTCATTCCAACTTTGGCCTCAAACCAACCACATCCAGTGACTTCGCATCAATGCATTTGGCTAACCCATCCCCTTGAAGTAACAAGAATGCCTTCTCCAAGAGCCACCACCATTCTGATGAAACAAGAAGGAGAGAATGGAAAGTGAGAAGGGCCTTAGTTAGAAGGAACCTTTTTATTTTGAGTTCCATAACCGGTGCTTGTAGCCCAAGGAATTATTTCGTCTAAGGAGTGTGCTTTGAATTCACACTTTTTTTGTTTTATGTGTTTATGCGTGAGAACCACACCATGCAAAGAATTTTTATTTTTATTTGCCCAGCTTCCAATAATTGGGTAACGTCGAAGTGGAAATAAAAGTCAAGAAGAAAACATCCAAGCACCCAAGAGAATGGCCAACACAAAAGCATCAAGTTCCCTTGAAGTCACACCATTTTCAATCCTTGAGACCTTCCTTAGTTTGAGAAATGCCCAATCACCGATTCGTTAAAGTTCTTATTAGAAGAGGACTATACATTTCCAAGCCGAGAGAGACCATAGAAACTAGTGGATGAATGGATGAAGTGAACTCATTGCCTACCATATCAAGAGAAACATACCTTAGTATCAACATCATGACTTAAGGTAAAAACCAAACATTAGCAACCAGTAAGAAAATAGTTCATACCATCATGAAGAACACTTATTGGGTGACAAACTTACAAGATGGATCACACATGCACACACACACGCACACGCACACAAAAATGAGAAAGGGTATAATGATGTTGAAAAAAAAACAAGAAAAGTTAAAGAAATTTGTAAAACAAAAATGTGTAAAACAAAAACTTGTAAAAAAAATGTGTAAAACAAAAACGTGTAAGACAAAAATGTGTAAAACAAAAATGTCTAAGACAAAAACTTGTAAAACAAAAATGTGTAAAACAAAAATTAAAAAGAACTGAGGGCCCCAAATGATTAGCATAGGTGGCCATCTCCCCCATGACAAAATGGAAAGGGAGAGATTCGAAATAATGAGCACCTATTTGAATTTCGTAGAAGTGCCCAACTTCTCCCCATTGATGTTCTTAGGTTAAGGGGCGGAAGTCGGCGACGCTCATATTTCAATGTATTTATGCCTTCGTTGTTGGGATGGGTTGTTTCCCCAGCTTGTTCCATGCATGTTTGTCAGTTGCTCTTTCTAGTAGTTGTCAACCACGAGGTGTCTACTACTTGTGTGGTTGCTACATACAGACATCTTTGTTGTAGAGTTTCAAGGGCACACCTGTTGCATGGAGGGGATGTTGTGCGTTCCTCCATGTCATCACCCAATGAATCACTGTATGTGATGCATGGAACTTTCTTCTTCTCGATCTTTCCATAAATGTTTACCTTAGAGATTTCCAAGGAAATATCGCAGATCCTTAGGAATGTGTCTATTGTACTCAGCCACGCCCTTCCCATTATAATTGGGAAATCCCCTTCGTTGTTGTTGACTTCAATCACCAGGAAATCAAA
>MNCI01016926.1:54622-122541 GCA_015680685.1 Gnetum montanum | reverse complement strand
TCACTACTTCGTTCCTCCTTAGACTCCTTTATGATTTTCAGGACAGTTTCAATTTTACTGTCTAAGGATCTCCATACTTCATCTACCTTAGCCAATACTTCTGTTGTTAGCTTTTGAAGTGGCAAGGTTTTTCTGTTCACCAACTCTTCAAGTGGTGACTCATCCTCTTCATCGCAAAATTTCACTCCCTTCTTTCAAAGGGAGGGATCACGGTTGTATTCTTCCACACTTTCCCTTTTTCGTAGCTCCCCTTCTTCTTTGGCTACTTGCTCCAACAACTTGTGAACTTCATGGGATCTAAGTTCTGATAATCGCCCTTGGGCATAAGTCCCAAGGGTTCTCCTAGTTTCATACCTTAGCCCATCTACGATGTGGTGGAGTTGATCCCGCTGTGTGTAACTATGGCCCAAGCAACGATGTAACAATGCATAGTAGTGCCCCATGGTAGCATCCAAGGGTTCATGAGTACCTTGCTTCCATCCTTGGATCTGCTTACACAAATTAGACATTCTGGAGTACGTCTGATACTTATCGTTGAAGAGTTCTAACATCGTACTCCACCTCCTAATGGTTTCCGATTCTAAGGACCAGTACCAACTCTCTGCTTCCTTGATGAGTGTCTTGGAAAACAACTTTAGTTTTTGCCACTCATTCTCTATGTTCTGTAAGGTTCAGGCATCGTGGAATGCCTATAAATGATTTTGCGGATTCGCGTTGTATCCCCCTTCGAAGCATGGGATATTGTTCATGTCTAAGCGCTTGATCCAACTATCTTTTAAATGCCTTGTTGGTATTCTCACTACCTCCGTTATATTTAGCATGCTTCAAGTGGCAAGTAGGGATTTGTCATGATCATCTCTTTCATGACGTCTATAATGTCTTNTTCTAAGGACCAGTACCAACTCTCTGCTTCCTTGATGAGTGTCTTGAAAAACAACTTTAGTTTTTGCCACTCATTCTCTATGTTCTGTAAGGTTCAGGCATCGTGGATGTGGAAGGAGAGGGTGAGTGATGTGATGAAGGTGAAGAAGAAGGAGAACCATCACCATGACGATGTTTCTTATCTTCTCTTCTATGGCTTCGGCCCTGATCGTGATGACGATCTGAGTGCCCATCCTTGTCATGTGTTGTTGTTCGCTCAGTGAACAGTTGGTGTTCACAAGGATCAAAACCAGGGTTATGTATCGTGGAGTGTAGGTTCTGATACCCCACCTCCTCACCATCATTAGAAGGGGGAACATCCTTTGATAGAGAACCTGTTATAAGTGGTTCACCATCTCCCATTTCACTTAGGACGTGCGGGACCTCTTTGCCCTTCAATAGTGTATGTTGGCTCTCCTGCCTTGAGTCCCTCATATGTTGTAAAGCTGTGGGATGGTAATCCCTTGTGTCAAAATCTGCTACAACGTATTCAGCATATAATTCCGTCATGCTAAACTGTGCCAAAGCACGGAGGAGAATGTTGGGGACTGCACGATCCGGAGGTAACACTATGTTACCTTGCAAGTCTCTCCTACGCATCTGTTCATCTTGATGGAGGATAAAAGTAAAGTTAGGTATATATTCATCGGGATGAGTATATTCCACCCTATATTGTTGAGGAACTAGCGGATTTAGGTTATGTGTTTTTGATTACCGACTGTTCTTAGTATGAACCCTAGGTAGTGTATTGCTCTTGTGAGAAGAAGAAGAAGACATGATGTCTTATAGGTGTGCTGCTTAACCGTTATATAAATTTTTCATTAATTAACCCTAAGGGTTCGTTTAAGCTCCCAACGATGTGAATGATTTCCTATGTTCAACTTAGCGCACAAACACTTAGTCCCCAGCAATGGCGCCAATGATGAGTGGCGAGGTACCCCTACACTCAACCATACGAATACGAGCGTAACACGCGTGATCTGGTCGAACTCCGCAAACTAAGTGCCTACACGCCTCATGGAACACTTAAGGTTAATTATTCGTTATCTTCCCAGACTTACTTGTAGTTGTCACGGTGTATGGTTAAGTAAGTCCGAGGTATATGATTTTTATAGCTTTTCTATTTTATCTCCTATGCTAGTGAGGTGAAGGGTTGAAGAGATTAACTAACTAACTCTAACTAACTAACTAAGTCTTAAATAACCTAGCGTCAGCATCCGTTTCCACTTACTGTTCACACCCTGAACCAATGCAACCGTGGTTACCAAATGCTAGTCGTTGCTAGGATCACCATGCGTAACGCACGTGCTTGAAGTGGTTGTACTGAGGCACTTAACTATGAGAGAAGGGTTGAGAGAGATTTAATTCCTAATAAAGCATGTAAATGGTAAACAGTAAATAACAATAAATAAAAGTCCTATTTAGCCTATTCCATGCACTGCAAGGTTTATCCAATAAGTTCGTCTTTATTTCCGTACACAAATATGTGTTCATGTACAATATCTGCTCGAATAAAGATCCGTTCATTTTGGAGCTCCTATTGCGGGCACATGGAAAATATTCTATCTCTGGAGGGATCAAACTGCCAGAGTTTCACTACGGTCTAAGCCTAGGATGGAAAACAAGGGAGAGCCGCCTCTTATTTATAGACTTGGCGGCGCACCGCGATATTGCAAGGGATGCGATATCGCGACGATCGTGATATCACATCCCATCACTCAGGTTGGACACTCAGGAGTATGTTTGATATTTGTTATTAAACAATTCTAGCATCATACTCCATCGCTCGATTGATTCTGGTTCCAAAGACCGATACTAGTTTTCTGCTTCCTTAATAAGTATCCTTAGAAATAATTTCAACTGTTGCCAATTGTTCTCAATATTCTGCAAGGCACATGCATCCTAGAAGGCTTAGAGATGATTTTGCGGATCAGTGTTGTAGCCTCCCTCAAACTGAGGGATGTTATTCATGTCCAGCCTCTTTATTCTGCTATCCTTTACATGCCTTGTTAGAATCCTCATGGCCTCTACAATGTTTACCATGCTTCGAGTGGCAAGTAGAGGTTCATCAAGGCCATAGTGATGGTGCCTATGATGTTCTCTACTAACCCTTCTTTAATAGTGGTGGGTCTCTTTGGATTGCCCACGCCTTTGATCACGATTATCTTGATGGTCCCTTCTGTTGTTTTGGTCCCGTCGGTCACCTTTATCATGGTCATGTCCTTTGCGGCCACGATCTAAGCCAGATGAAGAAGATGATGAAGATGAAGGGGAAGAGGAAGGAGGACTTGCATCATGTAGATGCCTACCACCTTCTCTTCGATGATCGTGATCGTGATCGTGACTTCCATTTGCCCCCTTATCATGACTTACTCCTTTAGATCCATTTTTTTCATTAGATTTGTTCCAACCAAAACTAGGATTATGAATTGTAGATTGCACATTTTGGTTGAGGGCCCCTTGACCAAAGTCAAAGAGAGGAGTGTCACCAAAGGAAAAGCCCCCAAAGAAGTGTTCACCTCCATCCAATGGCCAAGCAGAGGTGGAAAAGTGTTTAACCCCTTTCCCTTCAAAAGCTCATGATGTTGCTCTAGCTAACAATCCCTTAACCTTTGTGCTTCAGTCAGATGGTAATCTCTTGAATTGGGATCTCGCATCTCATACTCCCTGTGAAGATGTTGAAATCCATGTTGTGCAAGCATTAGTTGGAGCATAGCTGGAACAGATCGATTTGGTGGCAACACAATGTTGTCTTCCATGTCATGCCACTGTAGCATTTCATCTTGATGTAAAATGAAGGTAAAGTTTAGTACATACTCATCAGGATGAGCATATACCACCTAGTATTGTTGAGGCACTTGATCTGCCGTGGGCGGAGATAGACTCCTGTGAGAAAAAGACATTTTATATTAATGAATCTATATTCAATGTGTGATTAAGATTTAATTTAGTTGTAATAATAATTTTGTTTTTGTGAGATTTGACCTTTAGGGTTTGAACAACGAGGTTACTAAGTTTCACTAAGTTTAGATAGTGCACGTAAAACTAAAGTCCCCGGCAATGGCACCAATGATGAGTGGTGAGGTACCCCTATGCCCAACCATATGAATCACAAGCGTTCACATGCGAGCCGATCAAATTCCCCAGACTTTAATTACCAAGTATGTTAGAGCTAAACGACGAGTTTGTGTTGTCTGTTTGTTGTCTTCCCGGTCTCACTTGTGAATGCAAGTGTATGGTTAAGTGTGACTAAGGCATAAGATTTTGTCATTTTATGTTTTATCAATTTGATTGCCTAAAACAATAATGAAAGTGAGAGTAATTAAATGCTAAGTGAACTATTGTCTAATCTAGCCTAACATAAGTAACCATCCCCACTTCTCGAACACATCATGAACTTCATGTAAATACTGTTGGGTTGTCAAATGCTAACTATTTCTAAGCTACCAAGTGTCATAGGTATGTTCAAAGAGGTCATGCTTGTGTATTTTAATTAATTGCTTAATTGATCAAAATCAATTGCTGAATGAATAACGTTAAATGTGAACTGCGAACTGCATGAAATCACAATGTATAAATACATAAAGAAAGAAAGTCTCAAGTGCTGCAAGGATGAATTAAAGAGCTTGTCTTTATTGCCAACACAATGGTGTGTTTAGGTACATCAATGTTTGAACAAAAATCCGATTACACTTAGACCTCCTGTTGCTTGCACTTGGAAAATATTCTAACTCTTAAATGAACAAACTGCAAGAATTTCGCTACTTGACTCCAAAAACTACTACTGAGTCGTGTGCCCAAGGGCTATATTTATAGGCCCAGGAGTACCCGCCATATCGCATGCCCGATATCGCATCTTGGACTTTGATATCGCGTACCCAATATCGTGTACCCAATATTGTGTACCTGATATTGGGGCTCATGCAAAACACAATTCATCACTTGGGGCTCATGCAAAACACAATTCATCACTTGGTAACTTTATTAATGAAGTGTTTGCTATACATGCTATGAACTCTTTAATATAACCATTAAAACCAGTCATTCTTATCCGTGACAAAGTAAATTTGACGTTGAAAGTGTAATATTTTAATTTTAAGTATCACTATGAAAGCAAGTAATATGCATAGCAAGCGCGATGTGATTAGCATGCGATATTATCGCGAGAATTATAAAATGCGAGGTGGGTTTGGATGTTCTTACAAGAGTAGCTGGACACCTTAACAACCCCCCCACAAGAGTAGCTGGTGTAAAGAGGGTGAATGCCGCACTGGCAGAATGGTAACGGTACTCGCAAGTCAGAACCGGAAAGGAGTTTCTTTAAATGTTGAAATTAATGGATTTATCAGATAATATAAAGAATTGAACTCAGTTTCATTGGCACCCTCTTCAGTTATTGGAAGAAACCCAGTTCATTTTGGACCAAAATTACTGTGATGCAAATTACTGTTACATGGCACCCGCACTACAGAAACAGTGGTGCATGTTAGAAGAGATCAATCGAAACATTCTTTGAGATGGCAATAACGGAAATTATTTAGCATGAAGTAGTCAAAAACTATAGATGATTCATAAAGTTGGTGAGTTTTAGATATGAGAGGAGGAATTCTGTTACATCCCTGGTGAGTTTTACATGTATCTATTGTGCGGCTGGACCATAGCAGTTGGGTCTGGGTCGTTTGATGGTAGAAATAGTTAGAGGTTTGAACATAGGCAAGGATTGGCGGGCGTGTTCTGCACATTAAGATTTTTAAATTGAACCACCGAGTTTGAAAATAGTGCTCCAAACAACTTTCCCATCTCCAGACCCTGCTCCAAACAACTTTCCCATCTCCAGACTCTGCCCGGTAATTTTAAGTCAAATCGTTACCAATTTTACTCTATATGGATTAAGAACCCCAAACCCCAAATCTCACTCTGCCTTCTTTTCTGGACAAAGGCATGTGAGCCTTCCACCATGGAAACATGAGAATCAATCACAGATCACTGGCACTGCCAAAACTGGAAGCAGGTAATAGCGATATGACAATCCGAAAGAAATTCCAAAATGTCCTGTGCATTGATGGTGGTAACAGTACCGCCATTCAAATTCCTGAGCACAACGTACTTTCCAAAAAAACAGAGCTCACGACGGACTCGCAGGCTGTCGCCCTGCCTGCCTGCCTGCCTGCCTGAGAGTTAAGGACGACGTTTCATCTGATCGCATATGCCCAACCCATCCGGGTTTCCGGCCAAGTCATGCACGGAAGCACTTTCTTTTTATGATTGCAGACTCCCAAAAATGTCTGCTGTTGCGTCCATTCGCTGGGTAGTGCTGGAGCGGAATCATGGACGCCCACATGCATCCTCACATGGAAAGCACGCAGAGTCTGTTAGAGTCCACAACCCAATCACCAGCCGCGGCGGAAGGCCGTCCCTACTGCCGCAGTTTGCGGACGAAACTCTGACAAAAGCGGTGACCCAAGGCCGGGCCACGATCCACAGCATCGGTCCCCCGTGCCGGCCTTCAATGCCATGGCCATGATTTCAGCAGCATGCTCCTGCTGCTCCTCCATCAAAATATATAGCAGAAGCCTATAAATCTGCGCTCAACAAAACCTCACCCGACCGTCCGCTGGCGCAAGTGCAGAATGAATCGATCAAATCAAATGGGCAAGAACGCGCTGAGCTTGGTATTTCTGGGGGCGCTGGTGGCGGCAGCGGCGGCGACGACGGAGTTCGGGGTAAAACTGGGGCGGCATGGCTGGCGAGGGCCGCAGGGGCGGGCGCGCACGGTGGTGGTGGACCAGCACGGCGGGGGACACTTCGGGACGGTTCAGGCGGCGGTGGACTCGGTGCCGCGGGGGAACCGGCGGCCGGTCACGATCGTGGTGCGCGCGGGGCTGTACCGGGAGAAAGTGACGGTCCCGGCGGGGAAACCCTTCATAACGCTGGCGGGCGCGGGCGTGGGGCGCACCGTCATCGACTGGCACGACAAGGCCAGCGACATGGGGCCCGACGGCGTGCAGCTAAACACGTACAACAGCGCCTCCGTGACGGTGCTGGCCAACCACTTCAGCGCGCGCAACGTGACCTTCCGGAACTCGTCGCCGGGGCCTCCGTCGCCGGGCGTGGAAGGCTTCCAGGCCGTGGCCATGCGCGTGGCGGGCGACAAATGCTTCTTCCTCGGCTGCGCCTTCCAGGGCTCCCAGGACACGCTCTGCGACGAGGCGGGACGCCACCTCTACACGCACTGCCTCATCCAGGGCTCCATCGACTTCATTTTCGGCAACGCGCGCTCGCTCTTCTACCGCTGCCACCTGCGCTCCACCGCCGCCGTCTTCGGCTCCGTCGCCGCGCACGCCCGCGCCTCCGGGGACGACGACACCGGCTTCGCCTTCGTCGCCTGCACCGTCTCCGCCGCCCCCGCCGCCTCCGCGGCGTCGCCGGCGCCGCTGTACCTGGGGCGGGCCATGGGCAGCTTCTCCAGGATTGTGTACGCGTTCTGCTTCTTCGATGCGCCCGTGGCCGGCTGGGACGACTGGGACCACCAGACCCCGCATGGGAACGTGTTTTTCGGCGTCTACCATTGCTGGGGACCCGGCGCCCCCGCGGCGCTCAGCGTTCCCTGGGTTCGCCGCCTGACGCCCGCCCAGGCCGCGCCGTTTGTGCATGGCTCCTTCATTAACGCCCGCACCTGGGTCCCCACCACCTAAGTGGCCCCCTCATTGCCGGGCCCACCGCTTGACCCTTGACCTTTCCTCACGTCAATGCCCAAACTAATTAACGACCCGCTGCCGCCGCTGCTGCTGCGGTCTTTTGGTGTCGCGAATTTTAATCAAACCGAAATTGAATTGAAATTGAATTCCAATCGAACATGGACCATGACTGTGTCACTGTCTTCGTTGTCGCAACTGGGGACCCAAAAGATGAGCCGCGGAAAGGGCAGCGTATTGTGTCATAACACTGCTGTAATGCAGCCTGGAATTTGATGGTTGTATTCGCGCAGTTTATTTTTCCACCGAAACGTATAAATTCACCCTGTGAGCGTATTTTATGCAGGAAAACCTGCATATCCGGATTATCAAATCCTGAAATTCCAACCCTGTAGTCACCCAATGCAATATATTTTGCTTACTAGTTGAGCGATGCGCTTTCGGAAAAGGTTAAAATCGTAACTGATTTCGAACTAACGAAGTTCAGATTTGTTATCAAGGTAGCAGGCAACCATGGATCTCCTAACGAAGAAGTTCGGTTATGCATTACTGTTAGTAATTTTGAAACGACAAAGCAAAATAGTTGAGAAAACTGGTGAAGAAAGGTTTATTGAACAACCTTGACAACTATGTCCCGTACATGCTGTTCCCAACATACCAAGACGTCATCACGTAACCAGGCTTTCTATCCAAGTCGATAATGTGCTTCGCAAATTTCACCTTTACTATGTTAGTTGTAATTCAATGTCTATCTATGATTTTAACCATATCTTTAAAGCCAACGGTAACATTTAAAGTGAAAGTTTATCATTGAAGTGACTCGTTATCTTCCAGCTACAAGTAGAATAATTTTTGTGTAGTTGGTGTTATGTAACTTAAAATAGGTTTTGAGTATAGTTATATCTTTGTGACGATATAAAAAATTGATGCTGGAAATCAAAAGAATTCATACATAATAGTTTTGTCTCAAATTCCACATGCCGGAAATCAAGAGAATTCATACATAATAGTTTTGCCTCAAATTCCAGAGGCCTTGAGAGGATTTGAGGCGCTTTAATCAGCTTGTCAATCACCTAATCACTTGAAAAATCTATTACTGAAAGAAACAATAGGCTAAAAAGGGCAATAACGTGTGAACCAAACGCTAGACGTATGAAAATCAAGAACATAATATAGAAAATACATAAGAATTATGGCAAAACAATTGCAAACTTTGTATTAATTCTACAAAATATAAGGGTAAGGAAGTACAAAATGGGGCACTATGAATGTTCCACAAATGCCTAAAAAAATGTTGTTGAAACTCTGATGTGCAAATAGGCAGGGTGTGTTTCATGGTCTTCCACATGCATCTAGCTTTGCCTGATTTGCTATAGGCTACAAAAGTCTCTTTGTGCTTATTGCCAAAAAGATTCGCCTTGCCAAAAATGGTCTCTCTACTCAAAAGGTTTGTGATGTGCCAAAAGGTCCCAAAAATGGTGTAGATTCTTACTTAAATAGGCCATAAATTTGATGTTTCCCCATTACTTAGGTTTTGAGAGGTTTTCTAGATGATTACATAGCATTTTTAACACTTTTTCATAGTCCAAAGTTGTGTTTTTGGCATCAAAGTTTTTAACTACTATGAATTTAATTGCAGCATTTTTGACAATTGTAGGATCAAATATGCTACGTTGGTGTAATTCATAGCGTGTTTGGAATTTTATGCCATGAATTACACCTTACAAAGTGAAAATGTTCCAAGATTTTGACAAAACAGGGTTATAAGGTGGATTTTTTGAAGGAAAATCAAGGCATTTGTGTTTGCTCTTGAATCAAATCAAAATTACATGACAAAATTTGGCTACAAGGCTTCTTGTTTACATCATGAATTTTCTTTAAGGTATTTCATTGGCCCCTCTTTGTTGATGTTTTGAGGATTGACCTAACATACATCAACAAAAAATGGGAATCACCACCACAAGTTCATCACCAGTGCTCTTGATGGTGAAGCAAGGTCAACATTGAATGGTGGTGATCTGAAGTAAGATAATGGGTACATTGGTGATGAGTGGCGAGGTACCCCTACACTCAACCATACGAATACGAGCGTGCACGCGCAATCCGGTCGAACTCCGCAGACTAAATGCCTTAACACCACAAGAAACACTTGGGGTTAATCGTTCGTTGTCTTCCCAGGCTTGCTTGTAAGTGTCACGGTGTATGGTTAAGCAAGTCTGAGGTATGTGATTTTTTTGGTATTTTTCGGTTTATCTTCTATGCTATCAGAGGAAAGGGTTGAGAAACTAAGCTAACTCTAACTAATGTCCTAAGTCTAAGTTAACTAGCGTCAGCATCCGTTCCCACTTACCGGACACACCCTGAACTATGCAACTGTGGCTTACCAAACGCTAATCGTTACTGGGATCACCACACGTAACGCAAGTGCTCGAAGTGGTCGTACTGAGGCACCTATTTAGCTTAAGTGTGATAAGCAGCCGATTCCTTAGCTAGCCGTACACACCCGTGGGTGCTCGTAACTAAGTCGTACTTATCACACGTTCTAGCCTAGCAATGAGTAGCCGATTCCTTGACTAGCCGTACACATTGGACTACCACTGGGATTACCAAGCGCAGAATCCTGGAATACGCTACTGGGTTACCAAGCAGCCAATGCTCGTAATCAAGTCGTACTCATGCGTTGCGACAAGCAGCCGATTCCTTGACTAGCCGTACACGTCCGTAGACGCTCGTAATCAAGTCGTACTTGTGCGCACTAGGAAAGCAGTAAATAAACAACAATAAAACCATGTACTGCAAGGTTTATCCAATCAAGTTCGTCTTTATTGCCGTACACAACTTGGGTTCAGGTTACAAGCTGCTCGAATAAAGAGCCGTTCACTCTAGGACTCCTACTGCGGGCACATGGGAAAAATTCTAACTCTGGAGTGATCAATCTGCCAAAGCTTCGCTACTTCTAGCCAGGATTGGGAAATGAAGGGAGTGCCGCCTCTTATTTATAGATATGGCGGCGGACCGCGATATCGCGGCACATGCAGGTCGCGTCTCATCAATTGGCTATTGAAGAATGGTCAACCAAACTAACAATGAATTCTAAATGTTTTGACATTATGGTCACGGTGTAGCGATGTGCTCAATGGTTGACAAGGTCTTCATGCTTTGTGTTTGATTTAACTAACTACATGTGCTTAGATTTGGAGAAACTAGTGCTTTCGTATTTGCTTCTTTTGGCCACTTGGCCCTTTCATTTTTCATTTTTTGAGCTATTTTTTTACCTTTAGGCTACATTGACCTCTTTGGCTTTCTTAACATTCCTCTCCAACACCCCCTCCCCTTCATTTTTTTGAATAGGAACAAAGCCTTCTTTAGGCTTCTATGCCAAGGTCGAATTTTGTTATCTCTTAGCTACTGTGTTTGATTCAATGAATTGATTAGTAGAGCATGTCGAAGAATGTCATATGACCATGGTACTTGAGTGTCAAACATTGATTTTCATCATTAGCAAGGTAGGGTTGAAATTGATGTATGGTTATGTCTATGAAAGGGTAATAGAAATGATACAAGGTAAGCACTATTGACATGATCAAACAAGCTAACCAAATCTTATGTGTTAAGATCACATGGGAACTCACTGTTGCGATGAGTCACACCTCTACGGTGACCCCAAGTTGATCCTTCTAACACAACTCTAAGAGGACAAAAATAGATCAAAAAATATAGAGATTACAAGAGGTTACATGAGATAACAAGAAAATATGGACCATCATGAGATATAATTTGCAGAATTTAAGAACTTTGTGTCTTGCTTTGCAAATTTAAATAGAATTTGTAATTATTTTGGGAAAAAAGGAAAAATATGTCATGCAAACTCACTTATTGTAGGCTACTTGGGTTGTCAATTTCAATCATTTATCCAAACATGTAAACAAATGCAAATAAAGGCTACAAGCAAATAGGTCAATGTTAGATATAATAAGGTTTGAGATAGGAATCGTTTATTGGATTAATCAATTCATTTTCATCAAAGTTTGCCAACTTGAATGCTCCATTGCCATAGGCTTTGATGACCAAGAAATGTCCTTCCTAGTAGGTTGAGAATTTGTCTGCATGTTCGTGAATGGCCTTGAGGACAAGGTCTTCTTCCTTGACTTTTTGCCTATTTGGATCACGAGAATGGTACTATTTCTACTTCTCTTGATATCGTTTGATGTTGGTAAGCATTTGTATTCATTGCTCTTCAACTAAATTGATGTCAATGGTATGCAGATCATTGTTCTGCTTATCGTTGATGTAGTTAGACAGAGCTACCCTCAAGGATGGAACTTGTAATTAGCTTTAGGTTCAAAAACTAGGCTATATGGTATGGCATTGGTTGCGTTTATAATGTTGTCCTATAGGCCCAAAGTACATACAAGAGTTGCTCATGCCATCTACAATTGCCATTGCCTAACGTTTTCTCTAGGAAATTAACAATGACATTATTACTGGCTTCAACTTAGCTATTAGCTTGTAGATAATAGGGTGGTGAAAAAGAATGCTTAATGTTTAATTGTTGATAAAAGGTTTGCATTGCTTGGCTACGAAATTGTGGTCTATTATTTGTGAGAATGGTTAGAGGTAAGCCAAAACAAGATACTATGTTATCTAGGATGAATTTACAGACTTGTTATGATGTTATTTTCCTAAGAGGAATGGCTTCAACCCACTTTATGAAATACTCAGTTGCAATGATGATGAAGCTATATCCTACAAAGGACTTAGGAGTTATTGGTTCAACTATGTTAATTCCCCATTGTTGGAAAGACCATGTGATCTAAGCAGTGTGTAACTTAGTTGGTGGCACATGTATTACGTTGTGCTATTGAAAAGTGTTACAAGTTTTTACCTTCTGCAAGTAGTTTCTTTCCATATAGAACCAATAGTATCCTAGGCGTCTAATCTTAGTAGCCATGGTTTTAAGTCCTATATGTCCTCCACATATGCCATCATGTACCTATTCTAGGATTGTATGGGCTTTATGCTTTACTCAACTATACTAATAATATACCATCCTAGGATCTTTGACATAATTTGTTATCAGCTATCATGACATATTGTTGTGATCATTTACTTATGATGTCCTTTTAAGAAGTAGTTAAGTTTTGTAGAGGTTTACCATGCTTGAGGTAAAACTTGATGTCATCATATCATTTATGTTAAGGAATGTTATCTATGGTTGCTATGGAATTGTCTTTAGCGTTTTTCATGATGGGATGAGCACAATTTTTCATCATGGTAGGAAACATGCTAAACACACCAGGTGTCACACTTAGGGCTAAGGTAGCAATGGCGTCAGCTAATGTATTTTTGGCCTGAGGAATGTGTTGAATGTTAACATCCATAAACTGTTGCAAGAGTTTTTTAGCTAAGTCACAATATGGCTGTAAGTGTTTAGCTTTGTAAGTATAGACTTTAGTTACTTGGTTGACCACTAGTTGCAAATCATTCTTTATCATCAAACATGTAAATCCATGGTCATGAGCTATCATTAGTCCTTTGATTAACCCTTCATATTCCACCACGTTGTTGGTACACGAGAACTTAAAATGATAGGCAAAGAGTTGGATTTCACCTAAGGGAAGTGTTGTAATGATAGCAACACTCACTCCATGTGCAATTGAAGGTTCATAAAAGTTCATGACAGTTTCATAATCTTTGGGTACATTGTTGATAATGTTGATATGTTCATCAAGGAACTCAAGGTCTATGGCTGCATTGTCTTCTATTAGAGAGGTGGCTAATTATGTGGCTATGGCTTGACCTTTCATTAAGGCTTTGGAGATGTAGTGTACATAAAATTCGGCTATTATGGCTTTTTATTGGGCTATTCAACTGCTCTTATAAATGTTAGATGTGATGGCCCTTAATATTTTGTCTTTACATATGAAATTGACTTGGTTGCTAAAGAGGTAGTGCCTCCACTTGTTCAAGAAGAAGACTAAGGCTAGATAAATCTTTTTGACTTTGGTGTATCAAGTCTCATAGGTTACTAAGACATGGCTCAAATAGTAAATGGGCATCTCTGCTCCATCCTCTCATTTCTAAGAGAGCAAAGAGGCTATGGATGTGTCAAAGATCACAAGGTAGATGTAAAATGGTTTATCTTTCTAAGGAGGATACATAGTTGGCAACTTGACTAACTCTTGCTTAATATTATCAAAGGTTTTTTGGCACTTGTTTGTCCACTCATAGTGAACCCCCTTCTTGAAAAATTGTTGCACTAATTGTAACTTATCTGTGAGCCTCAAGATGAACCTACAAATAAATTGCAATCTACCTTGTAAACCATGCAGTTCCTTAAGGTTCCTAGGTGTTGACAAATTGGTTATGGCCTTAACCTTATTAGGATCAACTCGTATTCTTACCTTGGAGACTACAAAATTAAGCATTTTCCTAGTTTAACACTGAAGACATACTTCTTGGAATTGAGTCAAAGTTCATACTTGAGATAACATTGAAGTACCAAGTTTAGCTTGTGTGCATGGTTACTGGCCATGTTGGACTTTACGGCTATATCATCAACATAATCATCAAGTAAGCCTAGCATGTAGTTAATGATGATCTAGGTCATAGTTCGTTGATACATTGCACCTACATTTTTCATATTAAATGGCATCATTGTATAACAAAAGGTTCCCAAAGGGGTCATGAAGGTCATATAAAGTTGATACTCTTAGTTGATCCTAATTTGGTTATATCTCGAGAACTCATCCATAAAGGATAACAAGGCATGGCCAACTGTAGTATCGATGAGCTGATCAATAGTAGGCAAAGGAAATTTATCCTTAATGGTTGCCTTGTTGAGGTCACAAAAATTGATACATACATGAATACTCTCATTCTTCTTAGCGAATAATACTATGTTGGATACCTAATTAGCATAATCGATAACTTGGATGAAACCTACTTGATAAAGCTTCTTGATCTCATCTTACTCACCTTTTGTTTAATAAGCTTAACACTAGGATCAAGTATAATATTATGTTGAACTAGGCATGGATCAAGTTCATGCATGTCTTCATAAGATCATGCAAAGACCTTAATGTTGTCTTGGAGATCCTTGGTAATGTCTTGGGCCAACTAGGGTTCGAGTGAGGAACTTAGTTTCAGTGTTTTCTCTTTACCGTTGTGGGTTGTAATGAGAACTTTAACTAGAGAATCATCTATACTATCTCTAGTCTCTAAGTCAAGGGTTTTGACTATGTAATTAAGCCATTCCAAGGACTTCTCTATTGAGGCTATGTGATCAAACAAGCTCCCAGGCTCAAGATCTAGGCATTCAAGTTTGATTGGTCTATTAACATTACCATAGGGTACATTCAGGCTTAAATGTAGGTCCAATTATTCCCATGTATCCATAGTTTGATCTTAGATGTCAACAAAAGCATATCAAATGATGTCTATATGGTTAGATCTATCAGATAAGGCTAAAACAAGGTAAAATAATGCAAAAAATAATATAATAAATAATATTATTTATCTTTTGGGTCATTATATGGTTAAAATAAGCTAAAATTCAATGAAAATAGGCTATAAATGAATAAAATAATGGATTTTTAGGTTAAATAAGCTACAAAAGGATAAATATTCCCATTCCCAGCATGTGTGAGTCAATGTCACGGTGTGTGGACATCTTGAAATATGTTCACAGCGTGTGGGACCTAATGGGATAGTGTATGATCATCTTGGGTCAACTTGATAGCATGTTAGGCCTAGGAGGGTAGCATGTAAGCATCTTGGATTAGCTTGATAGTGTGTGTGACCCAGTGGGATAGCTTGTGGGTGCCCTAAGCTAGGTTGACAATGTTTTTGGCTTAGTATGATAGCTTGTGAGCTTCATAAGTTAGCTTTGTAGCTTATTTGGCTAGTCTAGGTAGCTTATAGGTAGTATCAACTATGTTGATAGCTTATTTAAGTTAAACAAGCTACCACACATACTAGCATAATGTATTTGGCTTCTAGTACTTAAGTTTTAGAGTCGTGGGGGCCCACATGATAGCGTATGTAAGTGATCCAGTTAGTGCATAGGACATGAACTTATATTTGACTATGTATACAAGCTAGTTTCATTGTCAACTTCACATTCCCAGTGTGTTTAACACTTGGTGTTTAGGTTCTGGAGTTGTGGGACCCACTTGTCAACTTGTTTAACCATTTTGATAGAGTATGAGATCTTAGATGTCAATCTCACACCAAAATGTAGCATATGAGGTTAATTTTCTAATCAATTTCACATCCACAATGTGTGAAACCCTTGGTGATTTTTCTTAGGCTCTGTGGGGTCCACTAAGTAGTGTGTGGAAGCTAGGTGGGTAGTGTGTGGGGCAATAAAAATTGATTTTTCAAGATATGTCAGCATATGAGCTCAAACAAGCTAGTGCAACATATGAGTCCCAAACAAGCTATCAAACATGCTAGACAACATGTGAAATCATAGGTATTTTTGCCCATGTTCTGTGGGATTCACACATTGCTAAAATTGGTCATGTTGATAGCATGTAAACTAGAAAATCAAATCTTTCATCAAAATTTAGCATGTAAATATAATTTCATTTTTAATTTCTCATCCCCTAGAGTGTGCAAGAGTATGTGAAACCCTGGATATTTTTTCCCATGTTCTGTGGGGCCCATACATCATCAAAATTGACCATATTAATAATGTGTGGGATTGGGAAATCAAATTCCTCATCAAAAAAGTGTATGAAACCAATTTCATTCTTTATTTCTAATTCCTAAAGTGTGAAGGGTAGTTCTTAACTTGTGTGAGAGAATATACATAGCATGTGGAGGCTAGAAAAGAGATTTTATTACCAAACCCTAGTGTACGAGCTTAATTTCACTAGTGAAGCATGTGAGAGCTAGACTTGGAATTATAAACTCATCTACATAGCATGTACAAGCTAGTATGGTTCTTTCTAGCTCCTATGCTCAATGTGTTGGAGCAAACCCAAGAATTTTGAGCTTCTCTTTATAGTAGTCAGAGGTAGAACTCCCAAAATTTGGTAACCATGATGAAAAAGAATGGATCAACAAGTTGAAATCCAAGACTAAAAGAGGTAGGGAAGTCTGTAAGGATTGTATCAAGGTTTCCAAACACATCTATAGGAGAAGGATCTTCATTAATGACTACCAAATACCAATTTTCTCTGCATTTTTCTTTATTTTTTTGGCTTTGATTGGTTTCATTCTGGGTTTTTTCTAGCTTATATGTGATAAGATTTTTGAATTTTCACTACATAGATTGATTGTCCAAGGCTTTTCAGCCATCATAGAAATGAATTTGGATTTTAAAATTTTTTTATAGTGAAGATTTGGATTTGGTTTGGCCATATGTGCAGTATTTTGTCCTTAGGCTTATTCTCTGACATTTGCAATTTTTTCTAAGCTAGATTGACAGCATTAGTGGGGTTTTGATCATATATGGTCAGCATCCTTAACCTATGGGAAGAATAGATGTAGTGTCAAATGGTTCTAGGCAATGTTTTTATTTTTTTATAATTTTTTTGTTCTTTTCTAAGGTTAATTAATGTACAAACTATAGTTTTTCTAGTCAAAATTTGATAAAATTTTGAGCTTTCTTGCATCTACAAGTGCAGCACTATGGTCAATCTCGATTGTTCTAACAATGTTCACTACATTTATGGTTCCAAATAATTTTTAAGAATTTTTTCATATTTTTTTCTAAGTTTTTTTCTTGGTTAAATCATTGCATTTCCAACTTTTTCTTAGTTGAATTGCATTAAATTAGGGTTTTATGATTAGGTTTTTGTGAAATTTTGGCTTTTCTGCACTTGTGTGTACAACGCTCTAATGAATTCTAGCTTTTTTGACAATTTTTGTTGCATTTTTTGCCTATACTAAATTTTTAAATATTTTTTTCCTTGACTTAGGGTTAGCGTTTAACAAATTTTTGGATCAAACATAGAGTTTATGGGTTTTTTCTAGCTAGTTGTGGTAGTGTTTAAGCTCTTGGTGCTTCAAATGGATAAGATGAAATTTTCCTTAGTTCTATGGTCTGTGTGTGTGGACTCTAGCCTTGCAAGAGTAGCATATGACACTCCTTGAATAGATGTGACAATGTATAGGGGAGTTTAGAATTTTTTCTAATGAAGAATGATAACGTATGAACTCTAAGAGCCAAAAATTATTTTGTTTGTTACCTTACTCTTACTCCATTCTAAGCATTTGGCATTGTTTGAGCTTTTTGCTATTATGTTTGAAAATTTTCCACTCATCAAGCTCTAGTCTATCAATCTCTGTCACTTGTTTTTGTCAAAATTTGGTTTAGTATCAACTATGTGTTAAAATGCTTATTAGATACTCTACATGTTAATTGTTTCGTCAAATGTTAAACTTGGGTTTTTGAAGTGTTAACTATGTTATTAAGCTTGGCTATTTTTTTAAGTTTGTATTTTCCATGTCAACTTTGTCACTCCTTAAGATTTTTTTTTTTAATTTTTATTTGTTTTTGGTTTTGAAGGTTTTAAGGTGTAATGGTTATATATTTTGCTTGTGTGCAAGGCTCTATTAAAACCAATTTTGGTTGTTATGGAAATCGTAGGCATTCTGCACTACACTAGAATGGGTTACGAGAATAGTGTAATGCTTGATGTGAACATTAATGAGTGCACCCATGCATGGTTTAGGCCTAGTGCCAGAGAGTTCTTGATATACTTATGACAACATTATAGTGTGATAATGTGGTCACACTTGGCTATAGATGTTGCAACTATAATTAGAGAGATTCTTGTAGCAGGGTCTTCTAACTACATCCTACACTACCTGATCGATGATCTTGAGACCCAAATGAAATTAGAATAGAATGGAAATTCATGCTATGTAGGGATTTAGTAGTTATCACGTATATGGGAAATGCCAATTTATTCCTAGTACAATGTAAACAAAACCTTAATGCTGCATCATAGGCCAAGCACTCTATTCCAAAATCATCCTATAAATATCTACATGTTATAAGTGTAAATTTTATTTTAATTTTAAGGTTGTTGCTTGCTTAATTTTATGTTTTGATTTGCAGGTTTAAGATGCACAATAGGAGATTGGTGTGAAATTACCAAACCTTATCCTTAGCTTGCACAACCTTGGAGGAATTCAAACAAGGAAATAACATGAGACTGCAAGTACTCAACCTTGATTTTCATGGATTGTGAACTTGACCTCAATCTAATTCTAGCACAAAAGAAACATTTGATGACATTGAATGTGCTAGACAAAAACCAATAGGTAGCCCTATCAATGAATGAGGTGCACAAGGCACATGCCAAACAATGCCATGAATTATGAATAAGAAAATTTAAATTCCAACCAAGAGATAATGCTCTTTATTGGAATCCCTTGCACATACCATAGAGGACAAAATTTCAAACACTATGGAAAGAAACTTATATCATTCATACAATTTTTTCTTCTGAGGTCATGACAATTTACCAACCTTCAAGCCCAAAGAAAAGACTGCTAGTCAACATCCAACAAATAAAGCCTTTCCTGGATATTCACATTACCGGTGACATGAACACCTCCATAGATGATCAAGCACGTTCTATTTTTCATATGTCCTTCTTTCAACATAGTTGTGGGGGAGATGGCCATCCATGTTAACATTCTATGTAGGTTATCCAATTTTTCAACTTTTTGTTTCATACCATTCTTCATATGTTTTTAATTTTCTTGAGTATTTTAAAAATTATTTTTTACATTTTATTTTCTTTATGTTCTCTTGTGTGTTGTTTTGTTTCATTTTTCTTTGTTCATAAAGAATTTTGAGTTTTTGCCATAGCTGCTACTACTACTGGAAGTTCATTCGTGCAATATTTAATGTTATGATTGATTGTTAAATGACTAGATTTTATCTTAGGATTATGCCCTTGATTAACAAATTATTAATTTTTCGATGATATTAGGTAGTGTGTCCACAACATCTATTCATTCCACCCACCCTATGAGGCTCTTTGTCATGGAAGCATGAGGTCATTCCATAATCAAAACTTAAAGTAATTAATGATCTTGTTACTTAATAAACTTGGTACGAACTAAGTAAAAATAGACAAGGGTGTGACTTCAAGGGAATTTCTCATCTTCTATTCCCAATTTCTTTCTTGAGTTTTTTGATTTTCCACATTGGTCTCTCACAACTTCTATTATTGACTATAATAGGAAGCTTATCTTTGCATGGTGTGGTTCTCATGATATAAAAAAATAAAATAAGACATGGGAATTCAAAGCACAAACCTTAGAAAAAATAACAAGCTACAAGCACTAGTTATGGGGCTATACAGACATGTTACCCATACCTAAATGCATCCCTCTAAGTAAGGCCCTTCATGTCTTCTTGCTTCTCTTTTCTTCTTTTCATGGAGTGGTGATTGTCTTTTGGAGATTGTCATGAATTCTTGATTGTTAAAGGGTTAGGATATGGCAATGTTAAGTCACTACACGTGGATGGACTTGGTCCTAACTGAGGATAAATGGTATTGGATCATCTTAATCACAAGTTCCATAAGGACTTCATCTACCTCGGATGAGAGAATCTCTTACCACTCTCTCTCTTCCATCATTCTAACATCATCATTCACCTTACTACCTTCTATCATGGTCAATTGATGTGTCTGTTTTGGCATTGGCATAATCCTTCAATGATCTCTCACATGGATTCAATTTTTAACTTCCACATACTATTAATTATCTTTGATGCCTACAAACTCCTTGGGATGAGAGTATGCAAGGGTATTAATGGCATGAGCCTACTTTGGGAAGGATCCACTTGAATATCCCTTGGTCTTTTTAAGTTAGGCTTTCTATCCCTTGGTTATTTTCATGCTCAATCTTATAACTTCACCTTCTAAACATCTAGTTTTACTTTCTTTTGCATTATTTACTCATCCAAATCCAATCCAACTCCTCTCCCAATAAATTTAAAATCCTCTTCCATGTTTTTGTCATCCTTCTATGCTTTTCTGGCTTCCTTTAGGCTCTTGTTTCATTTCCAAACTCTTCCTAAATTCCTCATTTTCCATATATGCAAAATTAGCTCAAATAGCTACATTGACACATCCCCGTTGATGCAGCAAGATCCGTCAATGCAACACCATCAATGCGACTTAAATATATATATATATATATATATATAGTCATAGAACTTAGCCAATTTTTCATCATTTGGTCACAAATGCAAGAGGAGTTTTTGAATTTTTCAAAGCCCAAGAACCTTCCAAGTGCCATAACTTTCAAACCGCTCACCCGATTCTCCCCATTTTTTGATCCTTAAGCTACTGAAGGTAAGCTTTTCATCATGGGGGCCATAAACCTTTGCTTTTTAGGGAAAATTTTTCAGAATTTTTCTAGCTCCCCAAGATTTACCCATTAAAATAATATCAAATTACTCATCCTAAGTGAGTTAAACTTAACAAAAAAAATCTAGTAGCAAATGATTAAAATAATATTTCCTACCAAGATCACAAAAAAGCCTAATTATAACCCAATCTAATAAGAAAGGTTTCAAAAGGACTTAGGGTTATAAAGTAAGAAGCTAATCTTGGGTTACATTTGTGATCGCAGATGATATTAACCATAAGTAGGAGGACCTTCCTAGCCAAAGGAAAAGCATCCAAGAGGAGGAAGGGACCAACAACAACCACAAAAGTCCCAAGAGCAAGTAGCCGAAGCAGCTCATGTGACAGGACCTCTTCAAGAGGAGCCTGAAGTGGAATCTATCTGACAAATTTCCAATATAGAGACTAGCCAATCTAGGCAAGATGAAGCTCCTAGGCCAAAGCCTAATCTCAAAGTTACCCTCACAGAGGCATGCCTAGAGAGGATAAGGTCCAAGAAGATTCATAATTCTGTTTTCTAAGAATTGAAATTTGGATCATTCTTGAAGTTGGCACTTGAAGATATCCACACCTAATTATAGGGGTCTTGCATGTGGTCCATTCTCTTCATTAGTGGAGAATGGTACATGAGGGAGACCTACCTATTTTAGAATAATTGACAAAAAATGCATCAGTAAAAATCAAAGACATCACCATATTCTACTTGGTTGAGGCCATTGCAGGGATCCTCAATTTGCCTAACACTAGGGCAAAGTTAACAGAGATCTCAACCCAAGCAAACCTTGAGGCCAGAAAGAAATGGATGTAACATTACTATGGAGTGGATCATAAGGAGTATAGTGCACTCACAAAGGTAGAGCATGCCTATTTCAAAATTGTAGCTTATCATCTGAACCTAACAGTGAGGCCAAGTAAGGTAACAACCTTCTCTGCCCATGTGTGCACTGCTCTAAGTTGAAAATTCTATGTTAGTCTTTCTTAGTGATGAATGGCGATGTACCCCTACACTTGACCATATGAATCACAAAGCATTCACACATGATCCAATCAAATTCTATGGACTTTACAGTTTTTGGTACACTAGTCTTCTAGGAAGTGAATCTTGCCCTACGGTCATTCATTGTCTTCCCAATTACACTTGTGAAGCATAATGGTATGGTTAAGAGTAATCAAGGCATATCATTTTTATCATTTTATGTTTTATGTTTTTGGGCGCTTGAAGAGAGAGAGATAGAGTAATTTAATGACTAATCTAAATTAACTAACTAACTCGTCTCTAACTAATCCTAACATAAGCATCTATTCCCACTTTCCACACACATCTTGAACCCATGTATTCACTACTGGGTTACCAAGCGCTATGCTACTGGGTGTACCAAGCACTAACGCTACTGGGATTACCAAGCAAATACATGTTACACTCGAAGTTGTCATACTTATGTATTTAATCTATCTAGCTTATCTCACTTAATTATCTCAATTAGCTTAATTACTAGGAAATATTGAATAACTGATTGAAAACATTAAATGCATAAATGTAATATTTAATCTATCCAAAATTTTGCAAGGTTTATCAAAAAGCTCTTCTTTATTGCCACACACACTATCATGCTTAGGTACAACAATGCTCGAGTAAAGATCCATATAGTCAATGACTCCTGCTACGGGCACTTGATAGAAATATTCTAACTTTCAAATGTAAAAATTGCAAGAGTTCAACTACTACTAAAATCTTGTTACCATAAATGTGGTTGGTGTGTGCATATTTATAGCTGAAAAGTAGACCCTACGTCGACAGGGCCTCATTGACGCATCATTGCATGCGTCGACAGGGCCTCATCAATGAGGCCTAGTCAATGAGGCTACATTGATGAGGTCTCGTCGATGTAACCAAACTGCAACTCATCATACCCCCATGACTGTATGAAAACTCATTCTTGAGTTCATTTATAAAATTAGGAAGGTATGGAAGGACTCTTAACAAAACAAAAAAAAATAGACTGACTTGAAAAAACTGAGTGCCTAAGTGTACAAATCAATACATTACAAAAAATATGGTGTTCATGACACAAAATTAAACATCATGACATCACTCTTCAAACTTGGAAAGCATGCTTGTTGATGGTGTAAACTTGGTGGAGAAGGTCAAACAGTCCCAGGAGGTGGTGGCTCCTGAGGTTCTAAGGGACCTTCACTGGCTTCAGGCATGTGTGGTGATCAAGGTGGCTATGGCTATCTTGCTGCTGCTGCAACTTCTGGTGGGAGGTAGAAACATCCAGTAATACTTTCATTTTTCCCTCCTTACTTCTAGGATCATGCACTGTCCATGCATCTTCGCTAATGTGGGTTGGAACGAGTAGATCCTAGGGACATGGGATTGCTAAAAAGAGCTCCTTTTCATTGATAAACTAGGCAACAAATTTTTTGCATTCAATGTTGAATGCTCTAACAACATTTTCAGCTCTTGATAATCATTCATTCTTTTGGCCAAGTTCTTAGCAATTGATCGTTGATCTGTGAATTGTGCTTTGAGAACTTCGAGTTCAGCATTTGTAGTCTCAAGCTTCTACTTGGTGTCTTTATGGTGTTTGAACTCTACCTTGTATAGCAAATATGAGCTAGTCACTTATTTTTCCAACTCTAACCGTGGTCGTTTGGTAGTCAACATTACTAGGTTTGCATAGTAGAGATTGGCCAACTCCATGTATTCTATCATTTCTTGAATCTACAACTCTCTTAGGCAGATCTCTGCTTTGTTATAGGCATCAACCCCATCAATGATGGGTTGCCATACTTCTCTTCCTTGTTGAAGCTATTGGAGGGATTCATTTACTTTTGCCTTTGCCATCTGGATGTTCTTCTCATTTAATTCCTTCTCTAAGCCAACTTGGTCCCTATAGTGATTTTTAACTCTTTCAAACTCCAAAGCTTCATTTTTCCAGGCAATGATCTTAATGGCAGACTTCTGCCGTAAGGCACAAACTTCTTCCATAGATTAATTTCAATTTTTTGTGGCCAGTTTCCTTAATTCAATATTTACCCTGGCTAGCTACTATTGTTGTTGATGAATGAATTTCTACATTTTTTCTTTTTAGGCATTAACATTGTGCAGATAATGATTTTCTACGGTTAGTGCCTCATTCTGCTGGTGCATCTGAACCAAGTCCTTTTGAACTGAATATGTCTTCTCTTCTGCTACGGATTGGTTGAAGATGGTCATCACCACTTCCTCCTTAGCCGTCCTAAATTGTTCTTGAAGCTATTAGAAAGCTTCATCTCTAATTATTATCAAGCTGAGGAGTGCGAGATCAGCAAGATGGGCACATAATTTGGTAACCTCTATGTCCAAGCATTGATTCTATGCTTGAGCCATTTCAAGTTACCCCTCCAAGATGATGTATTTGTCCCTTACTTCTAGCAACTTTGATTGGGTTGTAGTGATGTTATCTAGAAAAACAATGATATCCAGAATTGATTGCCCAATCCCTACCAGTCAATCCAACAATTCTTCATGCTGGGCTGCACTCAATTTTTCACTGACTGTGCCTGTGGATGTCTACACATCTCGAAGTGCAAATACATCTAGTACAGATGTTGTAAGTGCATTAAGTGCTTTTGCGATGTAGTTAGCAACTACTTCAGTTGCAATCTCTTGCCTTTGGTGTTACATCACCAATACAATGGCTCCTTCACCTTCCTTCAAATGCACTAAGAAGGAGGTGGCATTCCTAGAGATTTTTGGGAATAAATGGTGTTGTGATAATGACACTGCTACCTCTCAAACATTGGGATTATACTTCGCAGGCAACTATGTTCATTGGGAAGAGAATATTGGCCCACCCCTTTCCATCTGGCTGATTGTCTAAGCCATCTCATTAAGGTGACTCATCATCAATCGATACACAGATGGGTTCATACTACTCATCTCTACTCTTGCTCATGCAAGAGCTACTCTTGAATTTTGCACAAACATTCAATGGCTACATGGGCCTTTGGCATTGTTTCTTGAGTAGGCAATGGAGGTTGTGGTTGCTTCTCTTCTTTAGTTATGGCAAGTGTCTTTCCTTTCATGATTTTAGGCAATGAAGCCAAAGGAACTTGTTTGATTGTGTTGTTGGCATAGTGGATAATTTCTGCCCTTTTGCAAAGTTTCTGAATAAGGCACGAAAAGGGTATAGTTTTCCTTCCACATTCATTTTCCTTAAAGCATTTTTTGATCTCTAAATATATCAGTTGTGGAAGGTTTACAGGAAATCTCCTGTTTAGAGTGGCACATGCTCAGGCAAAAAAGGTAGTCACCTTGTTGGGCCTCACCATTGAATTGAGGTGATAGGCTGCTATCTTAAAGTAGATGTGCTCCACTAGTGTAAGTGCATCAAACTCCTTATGGTCGACCCTATAACACTACTAAGTTCACCCCTCTTTGGCCTCAAGGTCACCTTGTGTTGATAAGTCTACCGGTTGTGTCCAAATATTAGGCAACCCTAGTGCCTGTGCAATAGCCTCAACTGAGTAGGACACATGAATATCATTGATTTTTACTATGGACCCCAACCTTCTGTTTTTCCAGAAGAGATATGTCTCTCCCATGTACCACTCCCCATTGAAGGTGATGATTGGCCAGATGGAAGAGATTTTCAACTATGTTTTAACTTCTACTAGAGCTTTTTCTAGAAATGGCCCGAAGTTCAGTTCATGGAGAACTAAGCGTTGGATCTCTCAGGGTCTAATGATGTCAAGGAAAACTTAAGTTAAAGTGAATTCAAGCCTTGGCATAGATCCTGGTGCTTTCCCTCGTTGTGATTACTTTGTTGGCACTTCTTCTTCTAGAATTTTTTGAATAGATTCCACTTCAAGCTCCTCTTAAAGACGTCCTATTGCATGGGTTTCCTTTGGTGGTTCTTGGGCTTATTCTTATTGGTCCCTTCTAGCTCTAGGTTGTTTCTCCCTTGGTTGAGACTAAGACATAGAGCATAACATAGAACTTGGTAGTGAGGTGAGGTGTCGTAGCATTGATGGATGACAAAGAAGGTGGAATGGAATCACAAATTGAGGTCATAAGAAGTCCCTTGTGGAATTTGTGTTTAAAATGACCTAAGAAGATCCATCCTTAGTACATACCAAAACCAGCCTCTTTTAGTACTTTGCATCACCACTCCAATACTAATCCACCCCCTCGGGACATGAGAGTTCTCCCATAAAACAACCATCATTCCATAAAGAAAAGAAAAGAGAAGTATGAAGTGAGACAAGGCCTTAGTTAGAGGGGACCCTTCAGTCATGGGTGCATGTCTTTCTAGTCCCATAACTAGTGCTTGTAGCCCATTTATTTGTCTAAGGAGTGTGCTTTGAATTCCATCATGTCTTTTTTAATTTGTTTATTTTTTTTTTAAATTCTTTTTGGATGGTAACCACACCATGCAAAGGCTTTATTTGACTTCCTAGTAGTGGTTGAAATGGAATGGTAAGAAGTACATGAAAAAAACTCAAGCACTCAAGCAAGTAGAAGAGTACAAAGAGTATTGAATCCCCTTGAAGTCACACCCTTTACAAACCTTTGGATCCTTCCCAATTTCAGAACTACCAAGGTCACTAATTGATTAAACTCCTAGAACAAGGAAAACCATAGAGTTTATTGGATGGGTGATGAGATGGACTTGCTGCTTGTTCCATGAAAGATAAACCATGTCATAGTCATTATACATCAAAACTCAAGAATAGAAACCTGACATTGACAATCACAACATTAAGCAGAAACCATCATTAGTAAACAACAACAGTGGCATTGTGTCCTACGGTAATAAAACACTTTTATTAGCAAAATTGATGAAAAGTCACACTCAAATGAAACAAAACAAGATAAAATATATAAAAAAGTATAAAATAATCAAGAAAGGTTCAAATATCCTAACGATGGTGTAAAACAAAAAATGGCAAAAAATGGAAGAAATTGAAAATTAAAAATTTGTAAAATAAATAACTTGTAAAATAGAAAATGTGGAAGAAAAAAAATAGAAAAAAATAGGAGCCATATGGATTATTAGCATAGATGGCTATCTCCCCCATGACTAAGTTGGAAGGAGGAGACCTGAAAACTTGAATGTGATTGTCCATCCATTAAGGTGGTAGTTGTACTAGCTTGTCTTAGTTCTAGGAAAGGTTTCACTTATTGGATGTTGACCAACCACTTTTTATTTGGGCTCTCAGGTTTGTAAATTAACATGGCCCCAGAGGAAAAGGTTTGATCACTTATATAAGGCCCCCCCAAAACATTTGGAATTTGGTCTTCTAGGGTACATGTGTGGGATTCCAATAGAGAACCTTATCTCCTAGTTGAAGTTTTACCTTTCATATTCTTAGGTCATGATGTTTCTTGTTAAATTCCTTGTGCACCTCATTCAAAGATAGGGCCACCAATCAATTTTCATCTAGTACATTGAGGTTGATAAGTCTTTCTTTCTATGCTAGACTTAGATCAAGATTCAAATCACAGGCTGTTGAGAGTGTATGAAGTTCAAATTGAATGAGGAGCGTTGGAAGTTTTTCATACACTAACTCATAGGAAGAGTAGCCAACAAAACATTTTCATGTTGAATGATAGGCCCAAAGGGCATCGTTGAGTTTTGTACTCCAATCTTTCCTATATTTGCTAATGGTTCATGTTAGGATTTTTGTAATCTCCCTATTGGTCACCTCTACTTGATCCTTGGCTTGGGGATGATAAGGTATTGTTAATTTATGTTCAACCCCCAAGTGTTGCATCAACTTTCTACAAGTGACACCTGTAAAATGAGTTCCATTGTCAGAAATTAGTGCATGTGGCAACCCAAACCTGTTTACAATATTTTTTTGTATAAATCTAGCAACAATGGATGATGTACAATCAACAACAACTGCTACTTCTACCCACTTCATGTAGTAGTCGACTACTATGATGATATATGCCTTTCCATTGGACATGGGTGTGATGGAACCCATGAAGTCAATGCCCCATATGTCAAAGGGTTCCAATGGTTGAATCCACTGTTGAGGACCTTCCATTCAAGCGATCATCCCACCATCTTGTTAACAACATTCACAAGATCAAACAAACTGGTGGGCATCCCTAAATATTATAGGCCAATAGTATCCTACCATCAGGATTTTTATGGTTGTGCATCTCCTTACATAGTGGCCTCTACAAGGCCCTTCATGAGCATCCTGGAGAATGTGTAGTTGATCTTCATCAGGGACACACAAACAAATTAGGCCATCGGTGCACACCTTGTAGAGGTGTCTATTAATTTTCATGAAGTTTTTGGCCCAATGAAGAAATTGTTGCTTCTTTCTAAAGTCAAGATCTTATGGCATCTCCTGAGTGAGAAGGTAAGCGAGGATGCCATCGTACCATTTTGTTTCTGTGGGCACTTGGTCATTTATTGTTCCTGTAAAAAGGAGTTCATTTGGAAATTGATTAGAGAGTGGACTCTCCTCCTCTTTGTTATCCCATATTAATTGAGAGAGATGGTCAGTGAGCACATTTTTTATCCCTTTTCGATCTACCCTTGTGAGATTGAATTCCTACAAGATCATGAGACACCGTATGATACGAGGGCTCATTATCGACTTGTTCATTAGGAAGCGGATGGCACTATGATCTTTGTGCACAAATACTTTATAGCTAAGCACATAGTGCCTAAACTTGTCAAGAGTATACACCACTACCATTAGTTCTTTTTAGTTGTGGTATAATTCAACTATGCACCCACAATACTTCGGCTTGCGCAGTGGATGTAATATGGATCTTTTTTATCATCCAAATATGTAAGCACAGCTCCCAAAGCATAATTAGATGCATCCATCATTATGTGAAATGGTTTAGACCAATCTTGTGCTCATAGAATTGGAGCTTCTATGAGTTTTTCCTCCAATTGTTGGAATGCATGTTCACATTCCTTGGTCCAAATGAACGAAGCATCTTTCTTCGTCAGCTCGATCAACAACTTTGCAATCTTAGAGAAATTCTCTATGAATCGTTGATAGTAGCCAGTATGTCCAAGGAATGACCTGGAATCTTTAACTGTCTCTGGTTGATGTGTAATTCCTTGGATGACCCTTATCTTTTCTGGGTCTACCTCAATCCATTCTTGTGAAATTCGGTGTCCCAACACAATGCCTTCTTAGACCATAAGATGACTTTTTTTTCCAGTTGAGCCACAGATTTGTTTCCACACATCTTTTCAGTACTTACTTAAGGTGGTCCAAGGCTTACCCAAACATAACTCCATGGGCGGAGAAGTCATCCATGAAGACTTCCACACCACTACCAATCTGATGTTTGAAAATACTAAGGACCAAGCATTAAAATGTTACAGGGGCATTGCATAGACCAAATGACATCTTACAATATGAAAAAGTCCCCCAAGGACTCATGAATGTTATCTTGGCCTGATCTTTTGGTGCAATTTGGATTTGGTTATAGCCACTATAATCATCCAAGAAGCTATAATAGCAATGCCCAGATATGGTGTCCAACACTTGATCCACAAATGGCAATGAAAAATGATCTTTAAATATTACCATATTCAATAGCCTGAAGTTAATGTAGACCCACCACTTGCCACGTTTATTTGACATAATTATGAGTGGGCTAACCCACTCACTATCCGTGATGGGATAGGTGAATCCTACCTTGAGGAGTTTCTCTATTTCCTCCTTGATGATCTGCTTCAATTTTGGATTTAGCTACCTCTGTAGGTACCTTCTTGGCCTCATGGCCATGTCAATGTAAATGTGATGTTGGCGTATCCTTGGATCGATTCCTATCAACTCGAGATATGACCAAGCAAAGGCTATTGACCATTTGTTAACCACCTTTAATAGCTTTTCTTTTTGTTCAGGAGCAAGTTTGGCATTGATTATGACTATTTTTCCACTATTTAAAAATGCATATTTCATGCTGGTTTGTAGAGTGTTCAATTCTAAGGACTCCTGCTTGAAGTTATTAGGGATTTCCAACTCTCCCCAATAGGTATCAACATCTTCATCATCAGAGAGTTGGTGATGAACTTGCTCAAGTTCATCCATGCTTTCAACGTAAATCCATGTTAGGCTCTTAGTTGGTTCCATGCATAATGTGCTACTATCTGAGCTAGCTATCAACCACTAGGTACATGTTTTATGGCTATTGTGTATAGACACCTTTGAATATCTTTTTCTTGTGCACATTGATTGCATGCTTTGATGTATGTACTTTTGCTAGACTAAATCTTTTGCACGTAATTGCACCCATTATTTTTGTACATGATGCATGGAATACGCTTCTTCTCCAACTTTCCAAAATTCATTTTCCTTGGAAATTTCCAAGGAAAGGTTCCTTATGCCAATACGTGCATCAACCGTGCTTAACCAAGCCCTTTCCATAATGATGGGAAAGTCACCTTTGTAGTTTTCAACCTTGATCACTAGAAAATAGGTAGGATAGGACCACCTACTTACTATGGTCACAATGTCCTCCACTAATTCCAAAGGAACAATGATTGATTGATCTACCAATTCTAGATGGATGTTGCTCTTCTTAAGAGGAGGTAGGTTCCAAACCTTGTACATGTCATGGGAGATGAGATTGACACTGGAACCAGAATCAAAAAGAGCATTACATGGCTCATGTTCAATGGTCTACAAGTAAATCAGCAGACTTCTTGGGTTAGGTCTTTTCATAGGAAGGTTGCTAGCCTTGATCCAATTGGAAACAACATGAGTTAGCATGATAGTGTGGATCCAAGGTGGCATTTGGTTTGAAGGACACTCGAAGGTATTTGATGTAAAAGATGAGGGTATTAGAGATGCAGGGCAATCAGCTGTACAAGGTTAAGAAGGTTAAAGAGGATTGTTGGGTTGAAAGAAGGATCTTTTTCTAGATTGATCATCTGAACCACTCAACTAGAAAGTTGATTGTGAATGTACAACCCTTGTAGCATTTTATTGTTGTGGCTGTGAAGGAGTCTCACCTTGCATGGATGGAGTAGTAGGAGGTAACTAGGTTGAGGGCAAAGGTGTGTGTGTAGATGGATGTAAAGGATGGTATGTATATGGGTTTTCTCCTTGAGTAGATGGTGAATGTGTTCAATGGTACTCTAGAGGGTAATAGTGATGCTAAAATGAGGCATGACTTCCAAAACTTCTTGGAGAAAGAGGTTGCTAAACGTAGTGCTTGTATGGATCTAGTTGCCTATAAGGGTATTATTGCTTTGGTGGTGGCATTCCCCATGATTATGGTTAATGCCACTATTGGTATTACTCATATGGTTGTAGTGGAGCTCCACTTGGGTAGTAAGCTTGTTATTACTGGTGGAACTACCTTGGATTACCTTGAGGATAAGGCAATCGCCTGGGTGCTTTCCTATGTGCTAGTCGAGGATTTAATGCATACATTCCAAACTCTTTTAAGTGTGACACTATAGAGCAACATCCCTTTGTATGTTTGTATTTAAAGATGTCACAACTAGTTTCATCATCAAAGTCTATCTCCACAACTTCCTCAACGACAACAGCTTTTCCCTTACCTCTCTGGTAGGCACATTCAACTTCTTTTTGTTTCTTATGATTACAATCACTATTTTTCTCTTTGGATTCTTCAGTAATCTTCATAGCATTTTGGAATTTTTCATCCAAAGAAATTCATAATTTATCAACCTTTGCTGAAATATCATAAATAGATTTTTGGATGGACAAGGTTTTCCTGTTCACCACTTCATCAAGTGGCAACTCCTCTTCGTCACAAAATTAAACCTCCCATTTCCTGATGGAAGCTTCCCTATTATAATCTTCTAGAATTTCCCTTTTTCAAAACTCACCTTCTTCTTTTGCTACCTGCTCTATCAACCTTTGGATCTAATGAGCTCTTAGTTTAGACAATCTCCCTTGGGCATACACCCCAAGAGCTCTTCTAGTTTCTACTCTAAGTCCATCTATGATGTGGCAAATTTGTTCCCTCTAAAAATAACCATGGCCAGGGCATCAGTGTAAAAGTGAATAATATCTACCCATGATAGCATCCACGGGTTCATGTATTCCCTGTTTCCAGCACTGGATTTGTCATCTCAAATTAGACACTTTGGAGTATGTTTGGTATTTTTCATTAAACAGCTCTAACATGGTACTCCATTGGTGAATGGATTCCAGTTCCAAGGACTGGTACCAACTCTTAGCTTTCTTAATGAGTGTCCTAGGGAAAAGCTTGAGTTTCTTCTAGTCATTTTCAATGTTTTGTAAGGCATAAGCATCATGGAATGCTTGTAGATGATTCTACTAATTAGAATTGTATCCCCCTCAAATCATGGGATATTATTGATGTCTAGGTGCTTGATCTGACTATCTTTCATATGCCTAGTTGGGATCTTTACTTCCTCTGCAATGTTGAGCATGCTTCGAATTAGCAACAATGGTTCATCATCATGATTGTATTGATGAAGTCAATCATGGTTTTTGTCACCTCTACGTTCTTGATGGCTTTAATAGTCATTGTTATCTTGTTGATCACCTTCATCACAATTATTTCAATGGTGCCCTTTATGAGAACCAGAAGATGAAGAGGAATGTTTGGAATCAGATGAAGAGAATGGAGAGAAAGGTGGACTGCCACTACCACTGCATTGTTTGCTACCACTTTTTTGCTTAGTACAACCACCATCCTTAGATCCTTTGCTATTGTGATGTTTACCTGAGTCCCTGCCATGACTGTCACTTTTTCCAAAACCTAGTTTATGAATAGCGGATCGCATGTTCAGGGTCACAGCCTCATTATCAACAATAGGAGGTGGAGAATCTTCATGTTGAGAACCTTCAAAGAAAGGATCCTCATTGTCATCTTGATTTAGGAGGAACAAAAGATTAGTGAAAGGTTTCCCCTTTGTAAAATCACAATGCTTTGCCTGGTGTCGATCTCACTTGCATTGTGTTTCAGTAGGATGGTAGTTCGAGTGTCATGATCGTTCACAATGTATTCCTCATGAAGATCCAAGATGCCCAACTTTTTACGGGTTTGAAACAACATCCCAGGCACAAATTGATCAAGAGGAAATACAATGTTTCCCTCCATATCACGCCATCGTAGCTGTTCATCTTGATGTAGGATGAGGGTGAAATCCAGTACATACTCATCTAGATGAGTACATATCTCTTTGCACTCTTGTGGGATCAGCGGTTTGACATCTTCATGCCTATGAGAAGAAGACCTTTTGTAAAACGAATAAAATTATTAGTGTGCTTAGTAGTTATATGTGGTGTGAGAGTGATGTTGACCTTGAGTTCATCCAACGATATTAATAACATTCACTAATCCTAGATAATGCACGTTCAACAAACAAATTCCCTTGTAATGGCACCAATGATGAGCAACAAGGTACCCCTATGCCCAACCATACGAATCACAAAGCGTTCATGCAGATCTGATTGAATTCCATGGACTTTACAGTTTTTGGTACACTAGTCTTCTAGGAAGTGAATCTTGCCCTAAGGTCATTCATTGTCTTCCCAATTACACTTGTAAAGCATAATGATATGGTTAAGAGTAATCGAGGCATATCATTTTTATCATTTTATGTTTTATGTTTTTGGGTGCTTGAAGAGAGAGAGATAGAGTAATTTAATGACTAGTCTAAATTAACTAACTAACTAGTCTCTAACTAATCCTAACATAAGCATCCATTCCCACTTTTTGCACNAGTCTCTAACTAATCCTAACATAAGCATCCATTCCCACTTTTTGCATGTCCTAAACCCACGTATTCACTACTAGGTTACCAAGTGCTACGCTACTAAGCTAACCAAGCACTAACGCTGCTAGGATTACTAAGCGAATACATGTTACACTCGAAGTGGTCATACTTATGTATTTAATCTATTTAGCTTATCTTGCTTAATTATCTCAATTAGTTTAATTACTAGAAAATATTGAATACCTAATTGAAAACATTAAATGCATAAATGAAAAATTTAATCTATCCAAAATGTTATAAGGTTTATCAAAAAGCTCATCTTTATTGCCGCACGCACTGTTGTGCTCAAGTACAATAATGCTCGAATAAAGATCCGTACACTCAATGACTCCTGCTGCAGGCACTCAAGAGAAATATTCTAACTTTCAAGTGTAAAAACTGCAAGAGTTTGGCTACTACTAAAATCTCATTACCATAAATGTAGTTGGTGAGCATGTATTTATAGCTGAAAAGTGAATCCTACATCGATGGGACCTCATCGAAGCATCATTGCATGCATCAATAAGGCCTTGTTGACAAGGCCGCATCGACGAGGCCTCATCAACACAACCAAACTATGACTCATCACTTAGCTTATCTATTTAGAGATAAAGAAGCACTTCAAGGAGAATGAAAAGGGAAGGAAGACACTCCCCTTTCGGTGCCTCATTAGAAAAATATGCAAAAGGGGAGGCATAGCACATTATGTCAACGACATGGTTCACCATGCTCCTACCACATCATGGTAGGAGATAATGAAGGACAAGGTAGCAGCCAAGTTACAGAAAGAGGAGAGGCCACCACCTATGGCAGAAACCACACTAAAGATGCTTGTAGTTGTAGAAAGGCTTCGGAAACTTCATGAGAAATAGCTACAGTAACAACAAGACTCAAAAGGTGGTGGGGAGCCATCAGTTTACCATCTAGCCCTAAGCCATCTTAATGAGATCAGCAACATCATCAATTAGCTAGAACAAGAAACCACCCAGCTGTTATTAGCATAGAGGAACTAGGCACCCATAAGGTCAAATCCAAGTGCCCAAGAGGTCACGATCTTTATACCTAGACAAACATGTCTAGAAATCTCAAGAAATGTCACAACTTTCTCTATCAAATTGGAGGAGGATGAAGAGGCGACCATCCTAGTCATACAGCTCAAAGGCCAAGAGACTGTGGCAGAAGTGGTGACCGACAAGATAGCTGAAGCCTTGAATGATCCTATAGTGGTCATGCTAGACATTGCCACAATGGTGGACATCCAAACATTTGCAAGAGTAGGAAGTGACTGGTTAAGTACCACCCAACATGAGGAAGTGTTGGAACAACTAGTGGGAGTTCGACAACCACTTTCAAAGATCTTTGATCCCTTGGATGAAATTATTATAACTCAATCGCAGCTGTTGAAAACAAAGGGCAAACTATGCATTACCAACATCCAATTGAACATAACCACCACAAAGAACCAATAGTTGGCTATTAAAATTGCAAAGTTGTAGGCCTATCTCTCCAACCCCACTATTCTCAAGCCAGAACTCACAAGGGATGAAGCTCTTCAACAACTTCAACACAAACTCCAAAAGCCTGAGAATGCAAAGGAGGCAGCGATCTTTGATGCGTCCTTGTTGGTGGCCATCGCCTTCAACACCGATAAGGACTTGTCGCAAGTCTATAAGAAAAACTTAGTCTTGAAAAAAGACAATAATCACTAGTAAAATGTTGAGCAACAGAAAGACTAGATGGTCAAATTCATTCACCAAGAACAGGAGCAGCTAGCCAAGGTTAACCTTGACTTAAGGAGGTTGGTAGTAGAGAATAGAAATCTCTCAATGGAGAAAGTCCATGCGCTTTGCTAGAAAACAGCCATCAAGATAACTACTTGGAAAAAATGAGGCCTTGAAATTTAAGTAAGTAAAAAATCATTATATAAACTAGGTTGATCTCCTCAAAGAAGTTAATGAGAAAAAAATCCAATTGGCCAAGATGAAGATGAATGAGGCTCTATAACAACTCCAACAAAGAGGTGACGTGTGGTAACCCATCTTTGATGGACTAAACACATACAACAAAGCCATAATCCACCTAAAGGAGTTGTAGATTAATGAGATGATGAAATACATGAAGCTTGTCAACCTCCGTTATGCAAACCTACCTATGTTGACAGCGAAAAGACCAAGGACTGAATTGAAAAATAAGACATTAGTTCCTACCTCTTATATGAGGCAGAATTCAAGCATCACAAAGATACCAAGTAGCAATTGGAGATAGCCAACACAAAGCTTGAAGTTCTCAGGAGTAGATTCACTAATCAATGATCTATTGTTGGGAACCTGGCCAAACAGATGAATGACTACCATGAGCTATAGAACCTAGTAAAGATGTTCGACATTGAACATAAACAATTCACAGCATGGTTTGTCAACACTAAGGAATTGTTTCCTTTAATGCTGCCTCCGTGAGATATCCTTATTCCAACCCACATTAGTGAAGCTGCATGGATTGCCTACAACCCACATAGCAAGGAAGAAAAGATAAAAGTATTACTAGATGTTTTCAAGCTTTCATCAGTAGCAGCAACAAGTTAGCCTCAATTACCTCCATTGCCACTAGCACAAAAACTTGGCATTATTTGAGGACTCATCTTATCTTCGACAACTCTGCAACACATGCTGGAATTTTTGTAAAGTGTCCAATTTTGTTGTAATGGACACTAATTTTTGTAATCTTGTACAATCTAACACTCAGAATTAGTAGAGTTAATTAGTCAATTTGTCTCTTTGTTTAGTAGTTAATAAATTCTATACTTCCCCAAATTTTGTAAGAAGCTCAATTCTACTTTTGTTCACTCAATATCAAGTTTTCAGTCAGTTGTGGGGGTATGATGAGTCATGAGAAGACAAGCTGCATCGATGAGCATGTGTCAACACAGCCTCGTCAATGTATCCCTATCAATGTATCCCTATCAATGCATAGTTAGCTGCATTGACATAGATGTGTCAACACTAATGCAAGTAAAGCCTATATAAATGTAGTAGCCACCTGCATTTATGACATCTTAGATTGGTAGCATAGCAAAACCCTTGCAGTTTTATTTCTCCAAAGTTAGAATATTTCCTCTCTAAGTGCCCGCAGTGTGAATTAAAGAGATTGTACAATGCCTTATTCAAATGCCATGTACTTGAACACATTGACATGAATAACAATAAAGTCAAGATTTTTGATATTCATTGCAACACTTGGATTAGTTTACATTTTCCTATTTGCATTTTACATTTATGGTTTTAATTAATTAATATACTTAATCATAAATACATAAGCACAACCACTTCAAGCATAACGTATTACACTTGGTAATCCTAGTAATGGCCATTTGGTATACCCAGTAATAGCCACTTGGTAACCTAATAGCGTTGATACTAGTTCATGATGTGTATGGTAAGTAGGTACAGTTACTTTACATTAGGATAGTTAGTTATTAGAATAGCCAAATAGTTAAATAATTAATTGTTAAATTTTCATTTACTCACCTAGCCCTTATATCTAAAAACACTTGTAAAAATGAACATTGTGTGCCTTAACTCACATTTAACCATATGAAGACAACGATCATACAGCCCCTTGCTTCACAATTTAAGACTATAGGCAAACTTAGAAACTAAGTCCACAGAATTCGACCAGATCACTAATGCACACTTGTGATTCGTATGGTTAGGCGCAGGGATACCCACTACTCATAAAAAATGTAGTAGAGAGGAAAAACAAAAGCATTGCCATATATGTTAGTATAATTTAGATTTGATCAAAGTAATGATGAGCATTGTCTACATCTTAAATCGAAGTCCTACTATTGTCTTATACAAACAAGTAACAAGTAAATCAAACTCTACCTCATTTTGAAAATTTTTGCCATTTGCCCAATCATGAGATGGGCTAGATTTTAAAAAGATTTTTAACTTAGGTAACCTTTTATAATCTTATTGATTTGCTTAACCTTGATTCTATGGTTAAACAAGACTCTACCTCATTTTGAAATTTTTCGCTATTTGCCCAATCATGAGATGGACTAGCTTTTAAGCAAACCTTTCCTAATCTTACTAATTTGCTTTAACCCTAATTCTCTGGTTGAACAACATCCTAATGTGACAAGAAGAAATTATGCTCACTATTATCCATCACAAACTAAGACAAAGGGTGTAGATCCATAACATTGGAAGCATCCAAATGAAATCCAAAACAAAAGAAAACTTACAAGTATAACATTTAGGGACGAGGTATACTATTATATCCAATCCATAACCAAAGAAATACTATGCTAAAGTGCAAGAGAATTTCATAGAATATGCTAAACACCTATGATTATCAAAAGAAATCATAACATTATATGTGATGAAAATAGCATAATTCAGTCACTGTAGAAATAGAGAAACTGTCTAACAAAAGAAAGATGATGAATCCAAGTCAAAGGAGTATCCTGGCCATGACTTAGATGAAGCCCTAGAAGAGACAAGTAGATATATTGATTCATTGCATTCTCTGAATAATCAAGATGATCCCTCAATAACTACAAATAATCATATAATCAGTATTCAACTAATGATGAAAAGGAGTTGTTACAAAAGATAGTTACCTCAAATATCAAATAACAAGTTAACAAAAGAAAGCAAAAGACCAAATAGTTACAAAAGCCAGCTACCTCAAATATCAAATAATAAGTTAACAAAAGAAGGTAAAAGAGAATATTTATCTATGCTCAATTTCAAATAAAGAAAAAAAAAGGCAAAAGAGAAGATTTATCTATGCACAATTTCAAATAAAGTGCCTAAAAATGTAAAGTCGGGTATTTTTAAAACTATATTGGAAATATGCATTGTAATTGGAATATGATATGATACTACAAAGAGGTATCTAGGAATTTATTCCAAAACCAGTCTTAAAAATAAATAGACTTCCACAATCAAACTCAAAGATGAAACTTTCCCAAATATAAGAGAGCTTGGTAGCTGAAGACTTCTGATAAATATTAAGTTTCATATAAAAACAGCATCGATTGCAGAAAAGAAGTATTCAATGAGCTAATTTCAAACTTGCACACCTGCTTTTACCTCTCCCGCAAGGCACCCAGAGGCATGAGAAAGTAAAAAGTAAACTACCCTTTTCTAGGCTGTCCAAAGGCAACTTTTCCCTGGTACAGTGCAAGCAATTCAATTTTTATAAGGTAGGAAGTCAAAATAAAATATCAAACCCATATGACACTACGGTGCTCGCTAGCGAGCAACCAAAAACTCTACTACTCATAAATATTCCAGAAAAGTTCTTCATGCAACCCAAGATACCGGGCAGTTTTATCATTATATCTGGCACCAACACTATTGTATCATGTCCTAAGAACGCTTAAAAAGCAAGCTAAATCATTAATCAGAATAAAAGCAACGTTGCACGCTCAAGCTGAAATTAATTGGTCGCCGAATGATAAAATGTTGTGCATTTACCTTTGAGATACTGGATCAATGCAAATCCAGTTATGCATTTTTTGCCATGAAAGGCTGAGATACGAAAAATATTTCACCTGCCCACAACGAAATGCAACCTGAAAACGACTCACGATTAAAAGCAATCTGCAAGTTATCCAGAAATTTAAAACTCCCATTTAATTTTAATTTTAATTTGGCTTGTTTGTCATATCTAAATTAAAGAGAATTCCAACAGTAAAGAAATAAGCAACACATGCACAGTTTCCAATACTTCAGCAATGCCTTAATCTTGCATTTGCAGCATGAAATTTTATAAATGGTTTGATGTCTGCTGGTTCTCTGGTAATAATCTATGATGACTAAAACAACCATTGTACATGCATGTGTTTATAGCACCTGAACAAAAACACATCGCAACAGGACTATTTCTTTAAAAGTCGAAATAAATAGGCATCTATCTAAACTTCAAAGATTGGAGCCTGAGGTTTTACAGGTAACATCAAACAACCAGCGAGCTAAATAATCATACATATACTGCATACGACACTGAATCCCTTAAAAGATTGCAGCATGTAACAGCTTAAATCATACTGTTAGCTTTCCGATTGCAAGAAACAAAACCACCATGATTGATGGAAAATCTGCAATTACAACAATGCAGAATTGTCAGACACAAGTCATCCTGTTCAAAGCAAAATAGACTTCTTTGGGCTTTCATCTGGGCATCTGTTATGCCCTCGGCCTTTTGGTGCTGCAAGAAGGACACTTATATTGCTTGATATGCTCTGCTCTAGCAGGCGTGATTTTCACACACTTCCCATGAAACCATTTTTCACATATGTCACAGCATATCCAAAACTCATCGGATGCATAATTTTCACCACAAGCGCCACACAATGTATCACCATGTTCATCATCTTCCTCTTCATCTGCAGAGTCATCCTCATCTTTGGGAGGTGGCAACTTTTGAGCTTTTGTTTGTGATTCAGATGCCCGCAGCTGATCCCAAAAAACAGTTTATGAGGCATAGGAAACAAACCAACTGAACACAAATAAAATATATTTGTAATTGCATATTATAATTGTATATAAAGTTATGCAAGTAGATGTTGCAATTAATTGCCACCTTTACCCCAGATTTACTCTTGCTACTACTGTTGTTAGCCCCAGATGATTTTTCCTTTGACTGCTTCTTTGCAGCACCAGTGACAACCTCAAATATAGTTGGCAAGTCATTGATCATGTTGAAAAGCCTCCTCCTACGCAACCATTAACTCAGTAAAGTTCAACGATTACACATTGCAAATATCTAGATAGTGCAAGCAAAGTATAAATGGAACATTCAACAATGATTCAAACAAATAAAATGAGCTTTCTTTTGCAAACAAAACAGATGTCTTGCAGAATACATAAATACAGGCAAAAATAGGACAGACATTTTAGACAACAACATTAACTAAGAAAACTGTAAACCAGTTCCTCTCAAAATCACTACTTAGGAACTATAATTTTCATCCATCCTTTAATTCCGTCTGGTGATACAAAATGACATGAAATCCATGGAGTCTAAAATTTTACGTCCCTTTCTTAACTAAGGGAAAACAATGCATTTACAAAAAGATTTACCAGCTAGAAAGAAAAGTTGGTAAAAAATAATACTTAGGAAAAAAATGTAAACAACGAAGACATAATTGTATTTAATAAAGTGTGTTCAGAAACACTGCCACAAGATGGAAAATCATCAAGCCAAGCTAAAAGATTAAAGTTAATCATGTGAATGGTAATACTAGAAAGAAACATATAACAAAGCAAATTGAAACCAGAACGCCAACAGTAAGAAAGAAATCGTTCTTTCTAAACCAAGTAACAGTAACATGTGGACATTTCAGAAACTAAAAAAGAAATTCAATACTATTCAAATCTTTTTTAAGGCATTTAATTGTCTTTAAAAACATCTCACGTCCCTCTACAAGTTCCTTGTTCCTTCAACATATTGTTTGGTTCTACTCTAAACACTAAATTAATCATTCATAAGATATTCCTTGACGTTTCTGACAGTCTGTGCTTCAAGATATAAATTTTAAAACTTTAAAACCTCAACAATTGTTAACCTTGCCATCACATAATGGTTTGTGGAAATGGTGGGAGTGTTACAACATTGAAAAAAATCTAAGTCAAGCAAGGGATTCGAAAGACATTGTGCTCTCATTTCAAACTTGTCCTTTGAAACCATATAGGGGTACACAAACCAACAGAATTATTTTAACTTCTCATAAACTATACAAAGCTAATAATTACTTGCTGAGGAGCACCGTCTAGATTTGGTTAATGAATTTTCCTTCTTTGAGCTGAAGACAGCCTTATTCAGATGAAGATGGAAATGCTGGACCAGATAATATTCTAATTAAAGCTTGACAAGCATTGGGAGATGTAGGAGGTTCATGGCTGACACAATTATTTAACAAAATTTTGAATAAAAGATATGTGCAAAATTGTGCAAACTATAAAGGAATTAGCTAGTGAGCCATATATGAAGCTTTAGAGAGAGTTATAGGGCAATGTCTCAGACTTGAATCAACAATATAAGAAAATCATTTTGGATTTATGCTAAGGAGATCTACTATAGAGGCTATTTTCTAGATACAGCAACTAATGGAGAAATTCAGAAAACATAAAACATAGAGAAAAATCTACATATGATCTTCATTGACTTTGAAAGCATATGATAGAATGCCTAAAGATATTATTTGGTGGGCCTTGTAGCGGAAAAACATCTTGACAAATATATTAAAGTGAATCAAGACATGTACAAAGGAACTACCACTAAAATTAAACCAACTTGTGGAAATCACATCTAATTTTTTAATCACAGCAGTTCTCAATCAAGGGTCTGCACTTGACCCATACATATTTGCTATTGTTATCAATAAAGTAACAATGGAAATACAGGATAAATTCCCTTGGTATATGTTATTTGCCGATGATATTGTGTTGGTGGATAGAACTCAAAAAAATATTACTTCTAAAATGGAAAATTGGATACATGTTCTAGAATTAAAAGGTTTAAAAATCAGTAGAAGTAAAATGGAATATATAGAATGTAACTTCAATAAAAGCATAAAAATTCCCCTGAAAATCTTGATGTTCAGGACATCCCCCGACGAGAATGCGTCCGCATACAATTGGAGATGCAAGTGGGATGTCACTGACTTTGACTAGATCCCAAAGACATCTGAAATGTCTCTTGATGTCTCACAGTTACTTTATTTGGCACATGCAACAATTCTTTAACCCTAAATGCAACAGAAATCTTCATAAATATGCTTTGTCTATGACAAATTGAACAGAGTAAAAACAATTGGATAGCGAAATGATCCAAAAAATGGAAACATTCTAACCTTTTTAAGGAAATCAAAATATGGCTAGAACCTAAAACGCTCCCGGTGCATCCCAGGAAAACCCTCACATCCCCTAACACATTAAATGTTAAAAAATTTAACTCGAACAAAGATAGCTAACATCTGCATTTTAAGTAGCATTTTCTTTTTAGTAAAGCTAACTCCTGAGGTTCAATCTCAATGCATTCATCTATCAACCTTCAATTCAGGTGGTTTCATAATGGTAATAGATGGTAAACAAGTACAATATTATCAAAACAAACGTGAGATTCATCAAACCCAGACAGAAACCACCAAGGCAGTTAAAACCTATCAGTCCAAATTTTATTTAGCACACAAATTTGGGCTGAGGGACCGCCACTTGGTGTGATTGTAAGGTGTTGGTTTCTCAAATCATAAGACCTAAGTTGGAGCCTGGACACAGCCATTTGAAAGAGGTTAAGCTTTTACTCATCCACTGACCCTCCTAGGACCCTGCCTTGGCAGGATGAACACTGGGCCTCTAGGTGATGATCATTTTTTACACAAGTTTGGGCCAATCCTTTATTTTGAATATTGCTGTCAACATTGCCAATTTATCAGTGAAAAATCGCCAAGTCCCAGTACCTATTAGTCCTTTTAATAGGCCAAGTTCTCCAGCAAATCCAAGTTTGCAACATTAGAAACCACTTCTTTTTCTAGATCTCAAAATGTTTATATTAGAGGAATTAGTCTAACTTGAAATATCCTCTGAAACTCAGTTTGGTAACCAACAATTGAGATTTCACAAAATTACAAACCAAGAACATTTGGGTATGATTTATAATATATGCATTTTTAATAAATTGTCTTTGTACAATTGCAAATTTAGTACTTTTGGCTAATTTGTAATGTAAGAGACATGTTCTAAAGGATTCATGAACCCTAAATAAAATGTTTTCCTTCACAGAAGTTCTATAAATATAAACGGATCACATCGCTGAGGGGCACCCCATGCTTTAATATAGGATCAGAATGTGGTATAAAGGGAAATGATTTTCACGTTTCTGTGGATAAAGGGTGTTGCTTTCTTATTTTACCATAAATAGGCAAAAATTATAACTTTTGGTTACAACTCTTATAGCTTAAATTTTCCATGGTTTTGGAATGTAGGAGCATGAAATTGCACAATGATCATGCATTTGGAAACAAGGGATGCGATGTAGGCCAGACACACATGGAATACATATCTATGGTAGTGGATTGGATAGCATTACGCTTTCAGATAGCATAGTGAATGTTGTCAATTTTTTGGGCAGAGCAGTAAATATCACATTTTCACTCAGAATGTTTATTTAGGTTGGATCTAGAGTTCATTTTGCAATTTTATTTTATTATAAACTGTATGAAGATTTTAAGGAAAGTCTCAGTATTTGTGGAATGCTTGTTAAAATCACTATCCTGCAAACAAGTATGGAATGCATTCCTAAACAGGTCAGAGCACACTCATGCTCTCAGTCCCAGAATGCAAGTAGCATGAAAATGTTTCAGGAAGCACATTCCAACAAAAACAATGACTATAGCCAACAATTTATTGTATTCTATTGTGTCTATGTTGTCCATTGTTGTACAAAGGAATTGAAAAAACCAGAAAGCATGTGTGCAATGTGGAAAAACCCAGGAAGAAGATAATTTTCATATACATGTTAATTAGGCTTTTGGTGCATTAAAAAGTCATAAAATACAGATATTATTTAGTTAACAAAATAAGTTGTATAATATCAAACAGGCATCATCATCATCATCATCCTAGCCTTTTCCCAACAAAATGGGGTTGATTACATAAGTATCATATTAAAAAGGCAAACAGCATAAATTTCAAACAATGGTACTTCTTCAACTAACACAGCACAGGATCATATTGATGGTAGCTTTCAAAGTGCACCCTAGTTTTTTACAGCCCTATGAAACACAAATTAGAGGATATCCATTTAAAAAATTGGGTTGGCATCTTTTGATCACACAGGCAAGCACAAAATTCTTGACTAGGATCACAAGTTAGGACTGTAGATCAAACATATTAAGCATTTTATTGTTTATTAAATCCTGCTTGTGTGTTATTAGTTTCTTTCAGCTTTTAAATAGCAGATGTATAATTAAGTGTCTTTAAAAAAACCTAACATCTTGTAATCTTTACCTTTGATAAAGTCATAACGAACGGTTGTCAAATCTCCTGTCAGGTAAAACTCATAGTAAATAAACAGCTTCAATCCTCAACACTATTTGACCCCTTGTAACATTGAACAGGTAATATATCCAAGAAGAATAAAATTCTACCTACTTTCCTGTAAAATTGGTCACACATTCATGTCCAAAATAGATAAAATAGAATTCCCCCGATGCAATGCACAGCAAGGATGTCCTCCAGAAACAACACACAACATCAATGCTTGAATGTTGCGAAAACTGTACAAGAAAAAGAAGAAAGTACAACAACGAAAAGGATATAGCTCTTCATAAAGGCGAATGGCAAAAAAGAGCTCATGTAACTGATCCCATTTTGTTGGGAGAAGACTAGGATGATGATGATTAAATTTAAGGATTGTCATCAGATCCATGGATTGAAGTTCTGCTCTAGCCTCAACTTATATTAAATTCTTGCCTACTCATCTAGTTTTATTGTATTAACAAGTATGGAAAGGCAAGGTCATTATTTCCTCCTGCAATAACAGAGATCATGCTTATTCTTTTAGGAATGAAGAAAGAATCAGCAATGTTGCAGGCATAATGCCTAAGGTTGTGACCTGCAAAAACTATGCAAAGAAGGTTGTGAATTATGGAAACCATGCAAAGGAAATAACCTATATCTATTAAAGGTCATTGACATGCCTTCTAAATACCTTAACGTGTAAATTAGGAGGAGCAGAAACAAGCATCTGCTAATGAGCTTTTCCATTTTTTGTCAATATTAGGAAGCTTCATTTAATGTCTTACTTTGAACAATTAAAGTCCTATGTGTTTCTTTGTTATTTATCATCTGAAACCAGAATTTTGCAATCTTATTTCATAAATCATTTTTTACTTCTTAAAAAAAATACTTGCTCAAAAAACTTTTAAAAAGAGAACTTCACAATGGTCTACTGATGATAATGACATTCTAACCACAATTATTCTTGCCATATTTGCTCTGTCTGGTCAAAACTGTTGTTGAAGCCATGGTTAACATGACATTTTTAGCCCTAGTTTCCTACACTTTAATGCATCTTAAGTGTACAATACGATGCTTGTTTTGAAGCCTAAACAAAATAACACAACCGTTTTTATAGTTAAAAAAACATGCTACAATTGTTTGGAAATGACTGGCCACATCAAAACCAATGCTAATATTTTTTCTAAGTAAGCTTCTACTGATGATCAAAACACATAAGGAAAATACCATTCAGCAAAACATTAAGCAAAATACACATTTGTATGCAATGAAAAGGAATAAAATAAATTTCATCTTTCTGCAACCAAAATAAATGTAGATATTAACAGTAAACTAGACTTTAAAAAATCTAATAATTTGTAAACCAAGAAGAATGCTTGTGAACGCATAATTGAAAAGAACCCCATGGAGATTTAACTCCTACCAGAGGGGCAATAGCATGGGAGCTTAACTCCCACACCACTGAACTGAATCTGCATGTTAAAAACTTCATATATAAAACATAGCCCACAACAAAATGGGGCCAATTACTTCAATCAATATGCTAAGGAAGTATTCTTCAGGTATAAAATTAAATTTTGTTTTAAAAAACAACTTAAATGATATGAAACCCCTGAAAATGCAACTAAATGCAGTTGAGCTCCAACATCATTAGAATAGTCTCAAACAATATGAATAGTAACATAATTGCAAATTAAAATTAAGATGTATGGCTAACATTTCTATAGACCACACTTCTGTATTGTTACAGTAATAGTAACAATCTATAATATACCCAATGGATGGCCCACAAAACTTCATTACACTAAACTTCCAGGGTACAAAAATGCTGATAAGCATACACAGAATTTTGAAATGCAATAAAGCTGACAGAAATAAACTCAGAATGTCAAAATAAAATGAGAACAATAATATCAAATCATAATAGGTTTTTGTTAAAATCAAAATCGGGTCTCTGTGGAGAGTATGGAACCTTAAGGATCTCTTAGACAATTCAATTTCAGCCATTTCTTTTACACCATTTCATACTACTTCAACATGAACCGTTGGCACTAAGGAAGTGACTTGTACAATGCAAGTCACACGTCTTTACCAACAAGATAAATGTCAATGATTTTCTAATAAAATTGAAAACTTAGATGAGCAAACTCCAAAATCATAGCACAAACAAACCTCAAATATGTATTCAAATTAGCTGAAAATTTTAACAATTCTACACAATAGCAACAGTCATCACTGAGAAACAAGTATGGATACACTTAGATGTACCTGTCATTTTTGTCAAATCCAAATCTTGCTCCAAAATAGAATGCAACTGCAAGCAACCATGCATCACTATGAACTGCCACCAATGACAGCCAATCCTTCTCTTGCATTCCATCTCTTGCAAAATTGATACCCAAAGCTGGTTCAGGAAGCTCAGGAGGCACTTCCTCAGCAGGAAGATTAACTTCCCAAGTTTCATCTGGAAAACCATAAAGACACAAGTTCTCTTTCTCTGACAAAAAATGACAAGTAAAATTAGTCCGTACAACCTGTGCAATTGCTAACAACAGGTAATCACATTGAACCCAAAAGTACAACAACGTGAGTTAATAAGAATTTCAATAACTGTACTTCTACTACGATCTTTGTAATTTGTCTATCTGTGCCTCTCTGATATAAGAAAACTACTTTTAAAAAAAGATTAAAATGTCCATATATATTCTATATTTAAAAATAGGAGCTGCTAAAAATTGTAATGTTTCTGCTTTATTCACTTCATAACAGAACTTGAAACCCCCTTCATAAATCGCTGGTCTACATTGTTAGATTATCCTTAGACTAATATCATCTGACGACCTTTGCTACCGTTTACATATGCAGCAGGAATCCATTAAACATAACAGAGAGGACAACTTGAATTATTGGATTTGTCACTCCCTTAGAAAGGGTATGCAGATTGTTTACCATCGTATGCTTAAAACCCATAATGAACCATAATAATCAACAGATAAATATGTCTGCTGTGTGCTCGCCCTCTCGTCACAGCATATAAGTAAACCGGGTGAGAACATCTTTACGGTGAAATTACGTTGCCCTGTAAACAGACACAGAAATCACCTTTATATAACATAAGCGTCAACAATGTACTGTGGTTATGGTTGATGTTCTAAGTGTAGTCGAAACAACTTGAAAGGAATCTAGGTATGTTACGTACGATCCGGGCTATGGACATGGTTTTTTCATTTCAGACCACAGCTGGCAAATAAACAATCGCTCGAATTAGAATTTCAGCTGGCAAAATTAAGTCTCAGCGCCATTAAAAACACAGAGGAAAAACGTAAATAAATATAAATATCCGAAACTGGTGGTCTGGACATTTCCTACACTATCGCAACTGCGATACAAACAGAAGTCGGTCTCGAATTCAAACAGATCAGCTTTTCACCGGCACCGACTCCAGGCTTCAAAACCTTTAGATCTTACCTTCAAGCAGAGCTGGCATCCTTGCCAATACCATAATACATAACAAGCTTCAATAAACCTAAAAACCCGGTCGGTAACGCACCCTGGAATTCTCCGGGTACTTGGATGGCAAAACAAATATTATCAGAGAAACCTAAGACGAAAATGAGCATAGAGAAACACCGCACTAACCTGGATCGCATTGCTGATAGAAATCCTCGACTTCTGTACAAAACATCCCAGCATATTATGAAACCCTAGGTTAACACCCGTGGCTGCAAGGAACCAAGAACGGAACAAAAGGTGAAAAAGGAAACAGAGAAATACCAGACGTGAGGGCCTTGATCATGCCAGCTCGCCGGCCTTTGTAATCCTTGAAAACTTCTTCCACCGTGCGCGGACTGTATTGTCCAGAGCCTCCTTCCATGGCGTCTCGCTCCGCGTCTGCTCCCGCAGGTAGTCCTCCTCAGAATTCTTGGCTCGCTCGCTCGCTCACTCTCCCCAAAAATCTCTCTATCGGCAGCAACACAACACAGAGCAGAGCAGAAGAAGAAAAAGAAGAAGAGACGATGATAATGAAGAATATGACCAAAAATTTGAGTCTGGCGGTAGCAAGGATGCTGCAGTGAGTGAGAGAGAGAGAGAAAACAGGCCACTTTAATTTAATAACTGCGAAGCAAAACAAATCAACGTCTCTTACGACACCACCTCGCGTGGCTTGGCTTGGCTTGGCTTGGCTTCTTGTTGCTGCTGCCGCTAATGCTACGGCTTTCATCCTTGTGTACCAGTGCTTGTGCTAGTCTACTTGTAATTTCGCTTTTCCTATGTTGCTATGGTAATCCTGCCTCCTTTGATGCCTTTCTTCACATTCAAATACACGTAACATTTTAGATGTTGGGGCCTCGTTCCTCGCAGGGATTAGGTCTTCTTATCTACGTTTCATTGCTGCTTAGCTTTCATCCCCGTCCATTTTAAGTCACTGGGTTTGTTGGAGCCGTATGAAAAAACATGGTTTGAGAAGCTCCCCTGCATCCTTCGTTTGTAACTGTTTTAACTAGATGTGACGTTTTAATTGTCCATCCATGTGAAGGAGGGAAACGCGCTGCTGCTTCTTCTTTGTGTTGTTTATGGTTCGAACATGTTTTTGTTCTTGTATTAGACTTTGAACCTACTATTTTGAGGTGATAATTGTACGAGTGTACTAACTAAGCTAGGCCTAATGCTTAGAAAGCAATCTTACTTTTAGAGCATAATGAAATTTAACAAAATTTATTTGAAACACCTTTATGGTGGGACACCCTTGTTCAATGGATCACATCTACCCTACTATGGAAGTACTCTAAATTTTATTTTGAATTATTATTTATCTTTTTGGGGTTCAATACCCTCTACCTTGCTATGTAAGTAGCGTTTGTGCTACCAACCCAGATGTCCCTTTAGTTAAAAAAAAGTTAACAAAATTATTTGGTACTAAAACAAATTGAAAATGGAAAATCTTTCTTTCTTGAAGACAACAATGAGGTGTTAACTTAGTGGTAAGATTCTTACTTCAAAAGCTCTAAATTACGGGCTCAATTTTAGTGGGCAATGTTAAGTTATAAAGTTTTAATTTGGGGTTTAACACCTTCAATAAGAAATTAGGAAAAGAAGAGTAAATCTACTATGTACTAGACAATATTAATAAGAGTGTTAGTCATAAAAGGAGCATTGAGAACAAGCTAAGGACAAACGCTATGCTTGGATTCAACCAATGAGAGATGACTTAAGTGGTTACTTTATCGTCTAACAATGTAAGACTCTTAATTTGGAAGCTTCAAGATAGGGGTTTGATTCTAGTGGGTGATGTTAAGTTATGAAGTTCTAATTTGACTTTATATCTTGGAGGTAAATATTATTACAAAATGTTGCTTACAAGCTCCCCGTAGAGTGTTATGGATAGAATTTTATTTAGCATTACTGATAAGCTTCTCTCAACATTATGGACAAAATATTATTTATTGATACCAATCTATGTTTGGTAGTTAGCCTTTCAACCAAAATTAGAGATCAAACCATTGATGACAATCTCTAATAAAGGAAGGTAATGTCTTAACAATGACATAAATCGATGGATGCAATGTGTAAGTGTTATTCAATTTGGATCAGAACAACCAAAAACTATAAGTCTCTTGGATCTTTTGAATAGGGTAAAAGACTTAACTTGAAGGTGCTTTTGTTAATTACTCCATTTTTTAAAGTGTTAAAATTGAAAATAGAGGAGTGTGTTTAAGAGTCCTGATCCCGCATATATTTATAAACTAATGAATAGCCATAAAGTTGACTGCATCAATGCATTAGTGTCAACATAGGCTTGGCTATGTCAATGCATTTGTGTTAACACAATGTCATTAAATGCCTATATATAAATGTATCACCAGCCATATTTATGGTACTATTTGGTGTAATGAAGCTCTTGTAGTTTTCTTCCATAGAATTAGAATAGTCAACGAGTGACCACAAAGTCAATGTGAATTAATTGATGGAATCTTATTTAAGTGATCATGTACTTTGACATATTTTCATGAATGATAATAAGATCAAGATTGATTTACCTTCATTGCAACACTTTGACATAGTTTAATGTTTTCTTTAGTACAATTTTATTTCCTTGTTTATTTACCTTCTACACACTTGGTTAATAATTTACAATTAATTGTGGATTAGTTATACAGAATAAGTATGACCAACTTTAAGTATAAAGATGTTACTGTTTGGTAATCCCTGCAATGTTACAACTTAGTATGCCTAACAATGGAACACTTGGTAACCGAAGCTCAAAGTTTCCCTCTATTGTTTCACTTAGAAATGACCAACGCCTAAGAACAAGTGGACAACCTCTTATGTTAACTGATTCTTTCACCCCAAGTCATTTTGGATTACTCACTAGCCAATTAGTAAGGCCTTGTGATGAGCAGCGAATACCCCTATGCTCAACGATACAAATTACTAAGCATTCACATGTGATCCGATCGAATTTTGTGGACCCTTCGTCTTCTAGTACACTAGCCTCTAAGAAGTGAACTTGCCCTAACAATCATTCGTTGTCTTCCCACTTACACTTGTGATATGTAAAGGTATGGTTAAGTGTAATCGAGGCGTATGATTTTTATTATTTTTATGTTTTATATTTTGGGTGCTTAAAATAAAGGATGAAAAAAGTGAAGTAATTTAATTGCTAATTTAATATAACTTACTAACTAATGTCTAACTAATCCTAACATAAGCATCTGGTCCCACTTTATGTACACATCTTGAACATGTATAATGCTGCTAGGTTACCAAATGTTAAGCATTACTAGGATTCCCAAGCGTCATGCGCATGCTCAAAGTGGTCGTACTTATGCGCTTAATTAATTCCTATTTAATCTAGCTTAATTTAGCTTAATTACTTAAAGCATTAAAGGAAATTACATAAAACATTAAATGCATGAAGAAAATATTTAATCTAGCCAAAGTGTTACAAGGTTTATTAGAAAGCTCATCTTTATTGCCACATACACTACCATGCTTAGGTACAACAATGCTCAAATAAAGATCTGTACACTCAATGACCCTTACTACAAGCACTTGGAAAAATATTATAACTTTGGGGAAGAAAAACTACAAGAGCTTTGCTACACTATGATAAAAAAAAAACCTTCCAAACCATGTGCCTAAGTGTTATATTTATAAGTCAACACACATCTTGTGATATCGAATATTCAACATCTCTTCTTGGCCCCCAATATCGAGTATCCAATATTAGATAGTCATTATCAAAGCTAGACAAAATACACTTCATCATACCCCCATGATTGAATGAAAACTCATCCTCAAGTGAACAAAAGCAGGAACAAGTCCCTTACAAAATATTGAGAAGGTATGGGATTATTGACTGACATGCAAATTGACTCAAACAAAATAGATAGATTCTAAGTGCCCAAGTATATGGATTTACAATCTTTTACAAAATTGGATGTTCATGATAATAGAATCGAACACCCTATCCAAAACTAACATCCAGCTCCTCTTGTAGTTGAAGAACGAGGGAGAAGATTTAATGATCATGAAAGGGCCTTGTCGCATGGTGATGCTACTTATCCCTTAGTGAAGACAGTATCGCTTCCAATCCATGCTTCCCTCTGCAATCACAACAAAATCATGGATTACTGTGCAATGTGTCACCTATAGCTTTTAGATACCTTGTCTCATCGATAGTTACACTTGGCTAGGTTGTGATTATGGTGGATTGATTATTTTAATAGCATTTGATTTCTATAGCTATTAGAGTTCATTGAAAGGGTTTAACTTCATGGATTTATGCTATTAGTGTTAGTCCTTAGTTAAAACTTTGTGGGAGTTAGAAAAATTCAAAAAAATTAGCCTTAAAAAAAACCTAAGTAGCCCCCACGACATAGAGCATACCTCCTGTAGCAAAAAGACTAACAAATGGGGTGAAATGGATAAGTGGTTCATCATTAAATGTTTGAAGAGGGTTAAAGAATTCACAACAACAATAAAAAGGATTTCACTGAAAAACATTATGAAGATGCGCACAATTGGATGTCATTAATGGAGCATGCAAAAGGATTTGATTGTGAGAATGCCTAAGGATAAATAACTTAACTATTCCAACCAAAATGTATGCAAGTGGGTCCTCCCCAAAGTAGGTACATGCCCTTTATTGCCCTTGCATATTCTCAAACCAAGTAGTCCATGGGCCCTCCTATATTTGCTAACTATTCTTATTGAGATCTTAGTGATTTTCCTATTTGTAACCTCAGCCTAACCATTGGCTTGGGGATGATAAGGTGTTGTTAATTTATGCTCAACCCCCAAGTGTTACATGAGCTTCTGAAAGGTAGTGCTTGTAAAGTAGGTTCCATTATCAAAAATTAATGCACATGGCACACCAAACCTATTTACAACATTCTATTGTACAAACCGAGGAATAGTAGAAGATGTACAATTGGTGACGACTACTACTTCTACCCATTTCGTAGAATAGTCTAGAACGACTATGATGTACGCCTTTGCATTTGACATGGCCATGATGGGATCCATGAAGTCAATGCCCCAAATGTCGAAGGGTTCTAGTGGTTAGATCCACTGCTAAGGATCCTTCATATGAGTGATCATTTCACCATTGCCTTGGCAATGTTCACAAGAGCTGAAACATTGGTGAGCATCCCTAAAAATTATTGGCTAGTAATATCTTGCCATCAGGATCTTAATAGCTATGCATCTCCCTACATAGTGGCCCTCATAAGGACCCTCATGAGCATCTTGAAGAATGCGTAGTTGATCAGCATTATGGACACACCAACGAACTAGGTCATTAGTGCACACTTTGTGGAGGTGCCTATTGATTTCCATGAAGGGTTTCATCTAGTGAAGAAACTGTTATGTCTTCCTATGGTCTAGCTCTTATAGCATCTCTTAAGTAAGAAGATAGGTGAGAATGCCATTGTACCATTTAGGCTTAGTGGACAATTATTCAATTATAGCCCTGAAAAAAAGGAGTTCATTAGGAAACTAATCAGACAATGGGCTTTCCTCCTTTTTGTTGTTCCATCTCAACCAAGGCAAGTGGTCAATGACCACATTCTCATTTTCATTTCGATCTACCATCATAATATTGAATTCCTACAAGATCACTAGCCATTGTATGACATGGAGGCTCACCATTGGTTATTCACCAAGAAGCGAATTGCATTGTGGTCTATGTGCACAAACACCTTATATCCAAGCACATAGTGCCTAAATTTATCTAAGGTAAACATCACTACCATCAATTCTTTTTCCCTGGTGGTGTAGTTTAGCTATGTAGCCACAATGCTTCGACTTGTGCAGTGGATGTAATAAGGAAATTTTTGATCATCCAACTACATAAGCATAACCCCCAAGGCATAATTTGATGCATTCGTCATGACATGAAATGGTCTAGACCAATTTGGTGCTCATAGAATTACAGTTTCTATGAGTTTCTCCTTTAACTTTTGGAATGCATTTTAACATTCCTTAGTCCAAACAAATGGAGCATCTTTCTTTGTTAGCTTGACCAATGGTTTTGTGATCTTAGAGAAATTTTCTATGAATCTTTAGTAATAACCAGTATGTCCAATGAATGATTGGACATCTTTTATAGTTTATGGTTGATAGGTAATTACTTGAATGACCCTAATCTTTTCAAGATCGATCTCAATCCTTGCTTGTGAGATTTTGTACCCCAATATAATGCCCTCCTAGACCATCAAATGGCTCTTCTATTAATTAAGCCAAAGGTTTGTCTCCACACACCTTTTAAGCACTTGCTCAAAGTGGTATAAGGCTTGTTCAAATGTAGCCCCATAGGTGGAGAAGTCATTTATGAAGACTTCCATCCCACTACCAATCTGTTGCTGAAAAATGCTCAAGACTAAGCAGGAATGTTGCATTACAAAGGTCAAAAGACATCTTTCGATATGTGAAAGTCCCCTAGGAACTCGTGAATGTGGTTTTGGCTTGGTCTTCTAACACAATCTAGATTTGGTTATAGCCATTATAACTATCTAGGAAGCTATAATAGCAATGCCTAAAAATAGTGTCCAAAACTTGATTCACAAATGGCAATGGAAAGTAATCTTTGAATGTTGCCATATTTAATAGTTGAAAATCGATGCAAACCCACCATTTGCCACCTTTCTTTAGCACAATCATGAGTGGGCTAACCCACTCACTATCCACAATGGAATAGATATACCTTGCCTTGAGGAGTTGTTCGATTTCCTCTTTGACAGTATGCTTCAATTTGAGATTAAATCACTATTGTGGCTACCTCTTTGGCTTGATGGCTAGATCAGTGTAGATGCGATGCTAACATATCCTAGGATTAATTCCTATCAGTTTAGGATATGACCAAGCAAAGACCTTTGTCCATTTTTTGACCACCTTCAACAGCAACTATTTTTGTTTAGGAGCAAGATTGACATTGATGATTACAAACTTCCCATTCCTCAAGAATGCATATTTTATGTCAGCAAGTAGAGTTTTCAACTCAAGGGGCTCTTTTTTAAAATTTTTAGGGATTTCCAATTCTTCCCAATAGTATCATCATTTTCATCAATGAAGAGTTGGCCATGAACTTGCTCCAGTTCATCCATGTCTTCCACATAGGCACATGCTAAGCTATCAGTAGGTTCCATGCAAAGTGTTGAGTTGCTCTCAGGGTTAGTTGTCAGCCACTAGGTGCCCTCTTGCTTTGTGGATGCTACATATAGGCACCTTTGAATTTCAAATATATCAACACATTGATTGAATGCTTTTATAGATACATTGTTAATGACCCATAGTTTTTACACACAGTTGCACCTTGTATCACTATACGCAATGGATGGAACTTTCTTCTTGATCTTTTTAAATGCATTTTCTTTAGAGATTTTAAGGGAAAGATCTTAGATCCCTAATTGTGCATCAATAGTGCTTAGCCAAGCCCTTCCCATGATGATTAGGAAGTCACCCTTACAATTGTTTACTCGAATCACTAGGAAATTAGTAGGGTAGGACCACCCACAAACAGTGATCACAATGTCCTCCACTAGTCCCAAAGAAACAGTGATGGATTGATTAGCCAACTTGAGATGGATGTTGCTCTTCTTAAGTGGAGGTAGGTTCCAGGCTTTATACATCTCGTGGAAAATCATATTAATATTGGAACCTAAATCTAGAAGAGCCTTGCAAGGCTCATTCCCAATGACTTGAAGGTAAATTGGGGGACTTCCAGGATTAGATAGTTTATTTAAAAGGTGGCCAGCCTTAATCCAATTAGTTACTACATGAGTTAACATGGTAGTATGTACTTTAGGAGGTGTTTGGTTTGAAGGTGACTCGAATGGATTAGATGCAGAGGGATATGAAGAAGCAGGGTTGCTAGCTATAGGTGTATGAAAGGGTTTATTTGGGCTATTGGTTTAGAAGAAAGGTCTTTTTTGTGATTTAGTTTTTGAACCACTCAACTAAGTAGTCAGTTGTAAGTTAATGCCCTTGTTGCATTACATTGTTGCGCCTGAGGTAGAATTTCTCCTTGTATTGATAGAGTAAGTGGTAACTAGGTTAAGGGTGGAGGGACATATGCAAAAGAATGAGGAGGATAATATGGATGTGGGGACTCCCCTCTAGTAGATGGAGAATAAGTTTGGTAATACTCAGGAGGGTAGTAGTGATGTTAAAAGGTGGTGTGACTGGAAGATTCATGTGGAGAAATGGATTTTTGAACATAGTATCCATATGAATTTGGCTCCCTGTAAGGGTATTGCTACCTTGGTGGTAGCATTCCCCACAACTGTGGATGTTGCCATTGCTAGTGTTACTCATATGGTTGTGGTGGAGCTCCACTTGGATAGTAGGTTTGTTGTTGGTGGAATTGCTTAGATTGCCTTGAGGATAAGGTAATCTTCTAGGTGCTTGCCTTCTTGCTAGTCTTGGATTCAACACGTACATCCCAGACTCTTACAAGTGTGACACAATAGGGCTACATCCTTTTGGATGTTCATATTGGAAAATTTCACACCCACCATCATCTTCTAATTATGTTTCCACAACTTCTTCTACTGCAACAACTTTGCCCTTACCCTTTTAGTAGACATGTTTAGCTTCTCTCCGCCTCTTGTAGTCATTATCACTACTCTCCTCTCTTGATTCTTCTATGATTTTTAGAGTAGTTTGAAATTTTGCATCTAAAGAGTCCCATAATTTATTAACCTTGGTTGATATATCAAAAACAGATTTTTGGATTGACAAGGTTTTTTGTTGCACCACTTCATTAAGTGATTACTCCTCCTTGCTGTTGCAAAATCGAACCTTCCTTTTTCTAATGAAAGGATCCCTATTATATTCCTTAGCAGTTTTCTATTTTCTTAGTTCTCCTTCTTCTTTTACTACCTACTCTATCAACCTTTGGATCTAATGGGCTCTAAGCTCTGATAGTCTTCCTTGGGCATAGACCCCAAGAGTTCTTCTCATTTCTAATTTGAGTCCATCTATGATGTGGCAAAGTTATTCCCATTAAGAATAAACATGGCCAGGGCATCAGTGTATGAGAGAATAATATCTACCCATGGTTGTGTCCAAGGGTTCATGTGTTCCTTGCCTCCATCCTTAGATCTGCTTTCTCAAATTAGACATTTGAGAGTATGTCTGATATTTATCATTAAATAGCTTTAGCATTGTACTCCACCTATAGATGGATTCCGATTCTAAGAAACGATACTAGCTTTCTGCTTCCTTGATGAGTGTCCTAGGAAATAGCTTTAATTTCTATCAATTATTTTCAATATTTTGTAAGGCACATGCATCATGAAAGGCTTGAAGATGCATTTGTGAATCAAAGTTATATCTCCCCTAAAATCTAGGGATATTGTTCATGTCAAGTCACTTGATCCAACTATTTTTCACATGCCTGGTTGGAATTTTTACTACCTCTACAATATTTATCATGCTTTAAGTTGTCAGTAAAGGCTCATCATCATCATTATTTCAATGATGCCTATGATGTCCTCTACTACCCCTTTGTTCATGGCAATCTTTGCGATTATCATTATCCCACTATTCACCTTCATCATAGTTCTTTTTGTTGCATTTGTGAGAACTAGAAGAGGAAGAAGAAGAGGGTGAAGAGGGAGGAGGACTGCCACCACCATGGTGTCTACCACCTCCACTATGCTTGTCACAATCATGTTTGTTAGCTTTCTTGTCATCTTGATGCTTGCTTGAGCCCTTGCTTTGACTCCCACTTTTGCTTGAACCTGGATTGTTGATAGTGGACTACAGACTCAAGCTTAAGCCTCCATCACTAATATCAAGGGTTGGAGAATCTTCATGTTGAAAACTCCTAGAGGAAGGATCCTCATTATTATTTTGGTTTTGTAGGAATAAGGGGTTGGTGAACCTTTTCTCCTTCATAGCCTCATGGTGCTTCTCTTGGTGTCGATCTCTTCTACATTGTGTTTTAGTGGGATGGTAGTCCTGACAGTCATATGCACAATGTACTCTTCTTAGAGATCTTGGATGCCCAACCTTCTAAGAGTTTGAAGCAGCATCCGATTATAGATCAATTGGGAGGCATTAAAATGTTATCCTCCATATCTTGCCACTGCAATTGTTCATCCTAATGCAGGATGAAGGTGAAGTTAGACACATACTCATTTGGATGAGTATATACCACCTTGCATTCTTGAGGCACTAGTGATTTAGTATCATCGTGCCTGTGAGAAGAAGACATTTTGCAATTAAAATAAGATATCAATGTGCTTAAATTATTATATTTATTTTGAGAATGATTTTGACCTTAGGGTTCATGCAATGATGTTAATGATTTTTACTATGTCTAGATAGTGCACGTTTCAAACAAAAAGACTCCATGGTAATGGCACCAATGATGAGCAACAAATACCCCTACACTTAACCATGCGAATCACTAAGCGTTCATGTGCAATCTAGTCAAATTTCGTGGACCCTTTGTCTTCTGGTACACTAGCCTCTAGGAAGTGAACTTGCCCTAACAATCATTCGTTGTCTTCCCAATTACACTTATGACATGCAAAGGTATGGTTAAGTGTAATTGAGGCATATGATTTTTATTATTTTTATGTTTTATGTTTTGGGTGCTTAAAATAAAGGTGAAAGGAGTGAAGTAATTTAATTGCTAATTTAATCTAACTTACTAACCAATGTTTAACTAATCCTAACATAAGCATCTAGTCCCACTTTCCGTACACATCTTAAACACATATAACATTGCTGGGTTACCAAACATTAAGTGGTACTAGGATACCAAGTGTCATGTGCATGCTCAAAGTGGTTGTACTTATGTGCTCAATGAATTACTATTTAGTCTAGCTTAATTTAGCTTAATTACTTAAAGCATTAAAGGAAATTGCATAAAATATTAAATGCATGAAGAAGATATTTAATCGACCCAAAGTGCAACAAGGTTTATTAGAAAGCTCATCTTAATTGTCATACACATTGTCATGCTCAAGTACAATAGTTCTCAAATAAAGATTTGTACACTCAATGACTCCTATTACGGGTGATTGGGAAAATATTCTAACTTTGGGGAAGAAAAACTGTAAGAGCTCACTCCCAAATTGTGCATCCAAGTGTTATATTTATAGGCCAACACACATCTTGTGATATTAGATATTCAATATTACTTGTTGGCCCCTGGAATCGAGTATCTGATATCAGGGCTTGGATATCAGATATCTGATATTAGAGGGAGACAAAATACACTTCATCACCTTGCCATTTGTTTTTCTAGATCATAGACCCATCCTCTATGAATGGGAAAATAGGACTTCTTATTAATCATCTTTTAAATTTGAGAACATCTAGCTTCTAAGGAATGCTTTTAGACTAAGCTGGTGTAGATTTGGGACATGGAGGGGGTTAGTCCTGGCTCTCATGCAGTGTTAGAGAATATTGTGGTATTTAGAAGATTTTAATTCACCAGTAGAGGCAAACATGGCTCCCATCAATGCAAGCTACTTTGGACAAGTGAGTTAGATCCAAGAACATGCAAATTCATTATTAGAGTGGGACTCTATTATGCAAGATCTAGTTGTGGGAAAGAAACAAATGAGAATGTTGACTCATGAGAAGGAGGTCTACTAGAAACCGTGCTCCAAGGAGAGGTGGCTAAAGAAAGGTGATCAAAATTCTACTTACTTTAGTATGATTACAAATACAAAAAATCAAAAAAGATCATTAATCAAATTCTTTCCAAATGCTCAAGAGGTTCTCCATGTTGTGATTGCATATTTTCATAGGCTATATGATCAAAATGGGAAGGTCAATCTTGGACTATTGAAACATATGATCCCCTACTTGGTTTCCCTTATTGATAATGAGTTCTTATAAGGAAGGCTCTCAAGTGAGGAGATTCATTCAGTAGTGATTGAGGCACCAAATCACAAAATGATTAGGTTAGATGGTTAGAACTTTGAATGCATCAAAGCCTATTGGGATGCATCAAGGAGGATTTTAGTATGATACTTTTCACAAAGCCTAAAATAATACCTTCATTTTCTTACTACCCAAGAAGGAGGAGGTATAATCCCTAAGGGATTGCAAGCCTATCAGCCTTCATAATAGTTTTTATAAAATTTATTCCAAGCTTTTAGTGAATCGTCTAAAGTCCTTCCTACCAAATATCATAGAGGAGGATCAACTAGAATTCATCCATGGAAGAAACATTATTAATAGTGTCATTGTAGCAAATGAGAGTTTGCATTGGGCTCACATTCAAAAATAGGAGATTTTCTTTCTTAAGTTTGATTTATTAAAAGCATATGGTAAGGTGGACTGAGGTACCTTAGTTTTCATCTTGAAGGAGTTGGAGTTTTGTAGACGGTTCTATGAGATGATTAAGTTCAATCTTTCTATAGTTAGATTTCAAGTTTCCTTAAATGGATAGATATCTCTGCAATTTTGCATGGAGCCTTCAACAAGGTGACCCTTTATCATGGTATCTCTTTTCTATTATTGCTAATAATCTCTATAGATGGATTTGAAAGTTGAATGTCACATCCTTGTTTCCCTTGAACTTTCATACTCTTTGGGATGTAGATGACACAATGATTTTTTTCCTCACATCTATTCCTAAAGCTAGAATGGTGATATAGGTGTTGGATGAATTTTATCAATCAATAAGGCTTAAAGTTAATTGGCACAAGATAGAGCTTTTCCATGTGGAATGCCTAATAGAAAGATTTGAGCATAATAGATGTGTTTTGGATGTATTGTTGGCTCACTCCTAGCTATCTATTTGGTGTAGCCTCTATTCTATGAATGAAAATTAATTGACAGTTGGAAGGGAGTGTTGGAAAAGATGTAAAAGAAGTTAGCCTCTTGGAAAGGTTTGTTTCTATCTTCTATAGGTAAGTTAACTCTAGCTAAATCTATTCTCTCAAGCATTTCATTTATATTGCATTAGTTTTTAATCCCTAGCCAAATTTGGTTTGCAAGTTAATTAGATTTTGAGGAATTTCCTTTGTTCTAGTGGGGAGGAGCATCTCCAATTTTATTTGATCATTTGGGATAAGGTGGCTATCCTAATTCATGCAGGTGATTGTGAGCTTTAAGATTTCAGGAGGTAGGCTTATGTTCTAGCTGCTAAGTTGGCTTGGAAGGTTTCATCTCAAGTGGATAAGCCTTAGATCAATTGTCTTTAGATGTGCTATCCTAATCTATGGACTTTCTTAGTTAGAGACTCAAAGATATAAAAAATTATTAGGTAAGGATGTACTTTCCTTTAATCACTTGGATGTTGGAAATTCCAAGTAGTAGGTATTTTTGTAGAAGGTCTTTCGATAGGACAAGCTCATCACAAAATGGTTAGAGAATTTTTTTTTGAAGTAATCACCTTATTAGGCCGAGGTCCAGGGGCATATGGACAGGATTGGTTTAGTAGGGGGTGGTGGAGAATTCCATCAATCTTTAATGATGATAATAGACATGTCTAATTCACCAAAATTCTTGACATCCTTAAAAGACATAGTTCCCCTAATTCAGCCCATGAAGATACCTTGTATTTTACTTTGACAAACCATAGACAGTGGATCTTCTATCTTTATAGGTAATCATTTACCAAAGTAAGGGGATGGGACATTATTTGGAGGTTGCATTGTAAACCAACAATGAGGTTTTTTTACTTGGTTATTAGCTTATCATGTACTACTTACTCAAGAAAAACTCTAGTGACAATGTGTTTCCATGGCCTCTTGGTGTATCCTTTACAATAAGGAGATTAATACTATGACATATCTTTTTAAGGAATGTCTATTTACAAAGGCTATAATTTGATTCATGCATATGTGGCTTGGGATCCTATGCAATCAATGCTGGGAAATGATTATAGAAGGATCCATTATTCAAAGTCACTTATATGAGATTTCATTATGGATGGAGGCTTCATATGAGACTTGGCTCGAGCAATTGCTTGTACTTTTGTGTAAAGTGCCTAAACTCTCACTATAAATGTATCTCAAAAGCATTTACCAACTTTCACTTGGGGAAAAACATTCATGAATGCATGATAATAATGTTTAACACTCATGCTCCTTGTGAGATGAGCCAATGTGATGCCTACAAACTGTATGTTCTTTTGCTTTTCCGAATATGCATACCCTTTGTTTTAAATGAACTTTATGATATTTCACATGACTATTTTTTGATTTTTGATTTTGATGCCCTATAGGAATGTTTGGTATTTTTTTTGATTAATTTGGGTGTTCATTTGTTTTGGTGGAGGATCATCTACCTTCCATGATGATACTACCATTATAATTGCTGATTTGGGAGTTCATCTCTATCATTATATAATTAACTAAATTCTCCCTAAAAAATACTAGTGTAAGTTTAGAATGCATATGATAAGTTTCAAATGACTACTCATCACTTATGTAGAAAAACATGTCTTATTGATGAATCGAAGATTGTTTCCTTTTTAAAATAAGGATTGAAAGAAGTGTGGAGATTCTCATGGGTTTCATGCTATCTTAACCATCACCAAAGAATTATGTGGCCTTGATTCCTTTGTATACTACATCACAAGGATATATAGGCTTATAGAGAAGCTTTGGCTTTGATTCTCAAGCTAGCACCCTTCTTTTTGGAATGGGGATTAGGGTTAGATGTGTTATGGTATGAATGCATCATAGTTTTCTTAAGGAAATAATGTCTTATATATATGCTAATTCTCTTGAGTATTTTATGTATGTTGCATTGGGTTGGTCACTTATACGATTATAAGGCATCCTTGCAACATTCCTAACCTTGGACTAATGTATGACATGTTAGTTGTGTAATTATCTTATGCTCACAGGTACTTAAGGATGTTGAGGCATAGTCTACCTTAAGTTTTCTCTAAAGCTTTCAAGTACTTTGGAACTCTTGAATGATGTTGAGTAGTGCTTCCTCATAGTAGTGCCATTACATTTGGTATTAAAGCCATGATTTGTGGTTTGAGGTTGGTGTGGATTTGTGATGGTGATTTTTTTTTTTGTAATTCATGTGTTGTTACGGCATATAAGAAGAACAAAGAATGCTAGAATCTTGACAATGCTTCTTCTAGTCCTAATCTCTACACTAAGCTAGTGGAAGATGACAAACAAATCAATCATGTGCACAAGGAGATGCATGATGATGTGAACATGAGAATGAAGTTGTGAAACTTTAAAGGAGATTATTAAAGATGATTGAATAGATCCTAGTCCTACTTTTGTGGAGGATCCAATTATATGAATAGCTACTATAAGTAGATGACTTACACATGTGTTGTCTACCTTGAGCAAGAAGGAGTTCAGATGATTCTTGAGGTTGGTGGTTACAAGAATAATTATGACAAGTAGATGACATAATCAAGTGTCATATACCTAAAATAAAAATAGCCAAATGATTCAAGCATTGGTTGATTTTAAGAAAATTCCTTTCTTGTTGGGGTGAGTTCTTGTACAAAATAGACAAACATGCTCTAGTTCAAAATTTTATACTAAAAAATTACATGTTGTGCCTAGGTAATGTTATCAATGCTCTTCTCTTGATGTAAAATAGTTATGTACTCCTAAGTTCATGTTGGTAAATCATGGGAGAAACAGATTCTCTTCCATTGGTTGATCATTATGATAGTTTAAGATGGTGATTTCTTCATGCATCAAATACGAGGCAATGTATGTGATTGATATTCCTTATTACAATGTGTTGCTTTTGTTGGATGATTATTCTTGTATCTATTAATCTTTTGAATAGTCATTGGCTTGAATGTCTTAAGGACTCCAGAATTTGAACTTATGATGTGATGGTTCTATGTTCATGTGTTGTGAAGCTACACTTGGATTTTCATCCAAGGATCCTTTACCAGTGCCGCCTTGTTAGGTCTCCCAATGTTCCATCAAAGAAAATTAATAGTGTTTCAAATTATTATATTTACAAATATTATGTTTGAGGGAAAAGTTCCTATGCTCTTAAATCTTGGATGGTAGGTTAAGCATGAAAGGTCTTGGATAATTTAATATCTTGATTCTTTTGTTTAAATTTTTCTCATTGAGGATCTGATTTGACTCAAGGAGTAGTTATTCCAAATGCGGATGTTAATTCATCCCTATGTAAAATAGCATGATGCTTTGTTACTAATTGATAAATACTCAAATATATAACTACTTATGTACTTAAATTGGTCATTTGTAATTGGTGAACAATGGAATGTGTGGCAACACACATGGAGAAGTGGCAATTATGATGGATAAATCTTTATATTTATCATATTCATTTCATGTTCAACATCTGGCATAATAGAGAACTTGGTGAAATTATTTTCTACTTAGGTAGTACAATGCTTTTAATTACCTATGAACATTATGACAAATAGTGGTTCTTATTTTATGGGAGGTCTTGACAAAGTATGTCCTGATACTAGACACTTTATTGTTTATCATAGTGAATGTGATATGTGACTATATCTTAACCATCTTAATGGTAAGATGATAGGAGTCCTGCTGGTTTTGGACCAACGGGATTGTATCATACAAAATATAGTGTGATCTAGTCATAAGCTTCAAAGATGATGTTGAGTGAATTACCAAGAACACTTGTGTATGTCATTTCATTCAAGAAAATTAAAGATATTATGATACATATGATATAATTAAAATCCATGCTGTGATGTTCGAGAGATATAGAGAAGATTTATAATTTTATATTTTATAATTTTTATAGATTTTATATTTATAAGAAACAAAACAAACATATACACACATCCATTGTAATACCTACCTTGTGGGAATAGGTGCAATGTTTGTGTTGTAATCCCTCTTAGGAACAAGTGCAACAGCATACATAAAAAGTAATAAAAATGGCTCTTAGTCATAACCTCAATGGCCCAACATCATGTCATATAGTTATGGCCTCCTTGGACAAGAAACAAATTATTGTGGCTTGATAAAATGAAAATTAAACAAATATATTTATTATGTTTATGTCTAAGGTATCAATAGTAGAATGAGCAAAAGCCCTGAACTTTATTCACCATGCAAATACTAGACTTTGCATTGACTAAATGATTCCAAGCTACATAAGTAAGGTAGCACTCTGATAGAGTCTAGTTGCACTTGCGAAAGTGATGACTCAAAAAACACATAAGACAAGGAAAGAAATCAACTTACCCAAGAGAAGAAGAGCTCTTCACACAAAATAGATACCATAGGTCCAAATGAAATCTAAGTTATAACTAAGTTATGTGTGAGAGCTCATACTAGTTTTTTTTTGTTTTTGTTTTTGTGAAGAAACAAAGGAGGTTGAATAGCATTTAAGTGTCAATGGAGGTCCATCAATGCAACTTGGCCAATTGGAATGTACTTTTGGCACATTAGCCCAAAATTGGATAAGTAGGTGGTGCATTGACACCCTTGCACTAGTGTAGGATAGTAAGCGCACCCTCCCAAAGTTACACTTTTTACAATGAGTCCTAGGTAAATGCTGGAACTTGATGAAGAATGCTAGAGGGATCATAGAACATACAAAAGGAGCTAGAATCATTCTAAGAAGCTTGAAATCATGTTCACAATCTCAAAGTGTGACATAGGAAGCCAAGGTGCATCTCGAGAGACTAAGAACCTCAGCTAAACATGCTAGACTACAAACATAGGACATATGAAACACTTCCCAAATCTAGGGCTTACAATTGACTTATAAATTATTACTAGATGCCTCATCATATCCCCATGACTAAGTAAAGTTAGTTCCATAACTGAAAACTCAATACACAATGACAAGGACTAGATACATGACAAGATTAATGCAGAAGAGTTACAAATGTACAATTTAGATCATGACTACATTACAATACAACCACCTCATTAAGAAGTTCCAGGGAGTGATGGTAGAGAAGAGAATCCTCTTGACAGGGCTACATGGAATAGTAAAAAGCCAAAAAGATAGGTCTTTGTCATACATCATTTCCATCTTCAAACCATCTTCTTCTAGCTTCTCTTGCACTTGTTTAGAAGATCTTGAAGGGGCATGTGCTTATTCTAAAAGATTAAGGGCATGATCATCTGCCTTCACATCTCTCTCTCGAGGGAGGTCTCTCACATATAGGTGTTGGATTTGATGATTAGTGTTGTTCTGCTTCTTCTTCCAAGGCTAGTGGTTCTCTTACCCAAACATGATGAGTTGTGAAAATGCTAAAAAAGCAAGCGAGATCTCTAAGGCATTATACTATCATTTCAAAAAATGGCAATAAAAACAATGATAAGTATAACCCTTGGGAACATGAGAGAAACATAAACACAATTATGGAATCAAGGTGTGCATGGATAAGGAATAATATGGTGGAAATAATTTAAATAACCACCAAAATTATAAATCACATACTCGAATCAGTGCCTCTTCCCCATGATTAATTTACAAGACACCTAGCTTAAATCACATGAATAATGCAAATGAAAAAACACAAAGAATAAATATTCATGAAAATCTCAAAAACCTGACCAAGGATCAATCCAAACAAGCCACAAAAGAGGGCAAGAAGACCAAAGTATTAAAATCTCATCTTGGATGTCATTTGAATTCATGGGATTTAAATCATAATGTTAAATCTACTTATTCCCATGATCCAAAAACTAGAAAAAAGGGGTTATAAAGATAGGAGATAAATAACATATCCCAAGATCAAAAAAATAGACACAAGTAAGGTATTATAAAAGGGGATTACCATGATCAAGCCTTGAAGCTCATAGAGTCAATACTCATACAAGTGGAAGACCAATCAAGTACTTTATGCCATGCAACCATCATCATCACTAAGAGGTAAGCTTGAGATCATTCTATCACAATGCAAAGATATCAAGGATTCAAAAGTGGATCCTACCCATAGCAAGTGCCTATGTGTCTTGCCCTTGCACAACCCATGGATGGAACATCTATGGATTCCGATGGGACGCGATATCACCTAGGCCGTGATATCGCCTGGGCCACAATATCGCATCCTTCCCTACAATATCGTGTACACGGTACCGCAGCCTGCCGCCAGTTCTATAAATAAGAGGTGGCTCTCCCTTGTTTATCCATCTATTTCTTAATTCCTTAGCTAAACTCTTGCAGTTTTCCCTTCTTAGAGTTAGAAGTATTTTCTAGTGTATGCTTGTAGTGTGATGATTGTAATTGTACGACATCCTTTATTCGAGTGTGACGTACTTGGACATGCACATGACCAGAAATAAAGATCGAGATTACTTCATCATTGCAGCATTCACTTAGTTTAGTTATTTACTTAATTATTATTTACTACTTTCCTAGTTAATATCTTCTCACCCTTATCTCCTGTTAAAACGCAGAATGAGTACGACTTGATTATAAGCATTTAAGTGTGACTACTTGGTAACCCAGTAGCATACTTAGGATCTACGCTTGGTAATCCTAGTAGTAGTCATGCATGAAGTCCAAGATGTGTATGGATAATTAAGGAACGGATGCTCATCGCACTTAGGCTAGTTTAGATTCTCTTACCCTTTCTCTCTTAGCTTAGATAATATTACTTTCCATTGCCTTCAAGAGTAGCATTAGATTAGAAACCCATCATACACCTCACTATGGACTAAACCATACGTGAAAAAGCTACCACTAGTCCAAGTGAGAAGATAACAAACT
>MNCI01016926.1:37482-53842 GCA_015680685.1 Gnetum montanum | reverse complement strand
AACTTAACAAAGGTCCATGATCATAAAAAGGAGAAATCAACTTATCACAAGGAGAAAGAACCATCTTTGCTGATACAACAACAATCATTAGAAGAAGTCAAGGCAAAGATCAATAAGATGTTGGAATGGACGTATCAAAAGTGTGGAGAATTTGTCAACATTATTGGAGATAGAGTTTTGACAACCCAAGAAGCAGGACAAAACATTAGACATTCGGGAAAAAAGAATGAGGGGAATAAGTGCTCAACTGCTAATCATACATATGAATGCAACATATGCTTATACGATCACCCCAAGGGCAAATGCCCAATCTTGTTACATTTATATGAGCATTGGGGAAACATGCTACATCCAGAGTTTGTATAGAGATACTATGTTCGATCATAGTGGCAACAATCCCAGTCATGGGGGAGACCACCCCTAAACTGGAGACACCCTTCATATTATCCGAATCCAAAATGCTTATATAGTTCAACATCCTGTTTCTCCAACTGGGCCAACATACTCTATCTCACCATAGTACCATTCTCCTCAATACTATCAGCCCATACCCTCAACACAACCACCACCTTGTGCACCTTATACTCCTCCTAACTTTCAACATTCTCATCCTTTTCCTCCTTCCACATTGCCACCAACTATTCCTAAGGTGTCTGCACCACCGCAACAACCCACGAATGTCACTTGTGCGACTACTACCAATAGCAGTGAGAAACCTCCTCAACATCAAAGGCGTCCCTTGTTTAAACATGACTGCAAGAAGGAACAACACAATTCCAAGGCCACTGCCTCCTCTAATTCAGCACAAGTCCAACACTATGGTGCACCCTTATCTTTGAATCCAACAGCTCATGTTACTTCATCAGGGCCACCACCTAATGCTCCAACAACCATACGGCCCAATGAACACAATCATGGAAGGCAACATCCCAATCCTTGCATACCATCTAACGGTCCCAAATATCATAGTGGGTCAACTCGTTATCCGAGAACTACATCGTATAAATTGCCCCACTATGCTTACTATAATCAAGTGTGTGAACCCTGATGGGATAAGTATGATCAAGTTCCAATATTTCCAACATGCAAGGATCCTCATTTTCCATTTATTAATCCTTGCCATGCTCAACTGATTAGTTATGGGGGGTATCCCCATTCTAAATAACAAGCAGGATTAATAAATATTTCTCATTTTCTTTGATTTTACAACTTTTTTGTTTTCTAGTTTTTCATTTTTCAATTTCTTGTTTTATCTTTTTATCTTTTGTCTTTTTTGTCTTTTTACGTTTTTTATAAGTAATCTCATCTATGAATAAAACACTCATGTGGTTATCAAGTCTCGAGTGGTTGATTATTTGGACAGTGAGCCCATTACACCCACTCATCCATTCTACAAATAAGAGGTTCTGTCCAAGGGTACAGTGATATTGTTGACATTCTAAAAACTTAAAATTAATTTTGTGTTCATTGTACCTAGAATGAAGAAGGATGGACCAAGAGGAAATGATTAGGGTTTAACATCAAGGGGACTTGCGGATTCTCTTTGGTGTTGGTTGTGGGAGCTATCATGCAACGTGGGTGTACTAAGATCCTTGTAGATCTAACAAAAAATGGGAGTAAGAGTAATCAAAAGGGCACTAAAAAATCCAATGCTATTCTAGGCGGTCCCACTGGAAAGACATGCACCCATGCCTGAAGGTTGGCGGCTTCTCTGGATTCAATATTCATCAAAAAAAAAGAAGAAGAAGAAAAAAAAAAGAGAAACACAAAGTGCCACAAAAAAAAAATCACTCCTCCCTTGAACAAAATGCCAAGTGATCGTACACCTTGTTGTTATGGTGCTCTCATAGTTTTTCATCATGGGATGAAACAATGTGATGTCACTGATTAGAGGAATGGACTTGGTCCTGATCTTTGAACGACGGGTTAATGACGCTTTAATCATGCTTTGCACTCAGGATTCACTATGCCCTGGGTCAGTTACCTCATGTCCCAATCTCTACAATCCCTTTCTATAGTTTGTCTCATCTCACTGTTCATGTAATTGTAGCTCATGTCATGTGTAACATANTTCACTTATGATATAGCTCACACACACCATTTCTCACCCTCAGCTTATTTTTCATAACATTCTTTCCTTATTATTACCCCTATGAATTTCAACGTTCCCATGAACCATCACATAACCTTTTTCTTACCACCCAAGGTTTTATTGATAAAATCCACACCATCATCATTAATTGTGCCTTTCGAATTAATGGAATTACCCTAGAATTCCTTCATAATAGCCCAATGTCCTCAGCTTACAATGTTGATTTCAAGAAAATCCTTTAAAATTTTGGTATTTTTGTTGTGCCTCATGTTACTAGGGCCGTGATATCACGTACGTGATATCACGGCCAAGGTGATATCGTGTACGTGATGTATCATACGTGATATCGTGTCCCCACAACCTATAAATAGGTGACCCCCTGCAACACTTAGCATCATTTTTGCCATTCACACGGGGGAGTTTTCAAATTTTTTCTCTACGACTTGCGATTGAGTGACCCTTTCTTTTCTCACTATATCTTGCTCGCTAGTACTCTGATTTTAATTTCGTTTAAACCTGCTTGAACCTGGAGTGTTCTGCTTAGTCGTGGGGGAGGGACACCTGCCGAAAGGCACCTAACTTTTTTGAAATTTATCATCGCCCAAAGGAAATCATTTAGGGTAATTAGCTATAACACTTAGAATAATTGTGCCCAAAAATCATTTAACCCCTAGGCATACCGGGAAATTAAAATTGAAAACCACCTAAGTAACACAAACTCATTAGTACAATCTTTTGAGCAAGATCACATGGAGATAAAATAAGATCATTAATTAAGGCAAGCAGTAAGGTATAACTTAATTTCAAGAACAACCTTACTAACGCTTGACCCCGTGTGATTGCAGATGGCCCTGAAATGTGGACAACAGGAAGGTCCTTCTTAAGGTGGAAACAAACAATCTCAGAGAGGTGGAAGACAAGATCCTACCAGACAACATGCAGAACAAGAGGAACAATCATTTAGCATTCATCAAGAAGATCCTCCTATTGTACAGTCTGAGCAGGCAGATAGAGGAGCTGCTGTAGTGTCTAAACAGGGACAACATCTCACGTTGCCCCAAGATTGTGTTCAGGCCATCCATAAAAAGTCCACATTCACTACGGTGATTTTGGAATTGAACTTTGAATCTTTTGCAGAGTTCGCTACTAAGGCTATTAGGGATCACCTCAAAGGATCCCCATTATGGACTACCCTCTCTGAAAGTGGTGCTTAGTACCAAGGAGAGACGTACCAATTTTGGCACAATAGGGAGCAAGGCACCACTATCAATATTTGTGGTGCGACAGTTGATTTCTCCGTGTAGGCCATTTCGGAAGTGTTAAACCTTCTGAACACAGGGCCCAAAGTTGCTTAGTTATCCACTCGTTCAGACCTCGATGTGCGACGGGATTGGTTGGAAAAGGCTTATGGCAGAGATAAAACATTTGGTGAGTTGACGACAGAAGAGAGGATTTACTTCAAAATTGGAACGTATCACCTCTTCCCCACGAAGGGCTTGAAAAGAATATCAACGTATGTGGCTAGAGGATGTGCAATGCTGATGGGAAAGGTTAATGCTAACTTGCCCCATCTATATTTAACGGAGATCCTAAGGTGATTCGAGGAATGGAAAATAGGAAAGATGGCACTGCCTTTTCCTTATCTTATCAGAAAGCTTTGCCGACATGCTAGTATTAGGGGGTACACTAATGATGTCCTCTGAAAAGCCCAAACTACTTCATATGCTGAATTGCTAAAAGTGCCATCTCTAAGGAAAAGCACTGGCGAAGAGCTGGGACCAGAACAAGAAGAAGAACAGATGGCTAGACCAACTACAACTCAACTTGTAGGACCCAGCCAACCTCCAAGCATGGGTCCTAGCCAACAATAGGAAGTAGGGCCTAGCATAAGCCAGGATCAGCTGCCACCGCTGCAAGACTACAGACTGTCGATGAGGCATCTCAGGGCTATCGCTGAGATAGTTAGTTAGGGAAGTCGTGATGATGCAAACCTCTTCCCCATCATTGATGATGCCATTCAGCCCACTATTTCTTTGGATCGCACAAGGGGTGAAATGTCTATTCACATAGGAGGAGGAAAAAGTAGATGGTCACAACAGATCTCAGGAAACATGACATCTTTCAAGGTGCAATTAGAGACTGGTGAAGGGGCCATTGTAGTGGTCATGCAACATCAAAATGCCATGGGAGCTGCAGAAGTGATCATGGATCACATCAAGGAATCATTTAATGTACCTGTTGTACCACTAGTAGATCTCACAGGAGCACGAGATGCTCAAACTTTGGCCAGAACCTCAATGACTCCTACAGAACATGAGGATGCGCTTGATCAATTACTCCAAACAGGGTAAGTAATGACATCCTTGTTTGACATCCCTCAGGATGTTACAACAATTCAGTCAGACCTCAGTTCCATAAAGGGGAAGCTGGTCTTATCAGAAGTGAGGGTCGAGCATGTGGAAGCAAAAGTGCAGAAATTGTAGGAGCAGCTCGTGGCCTTACAAGCAGCACAGCGGGACCCTCTACAATTTGTTCTCGAAGACCAGTTAGATAATTTTAGAACTGAGTAACTAACCAAGCTAATAGCAGAGAATAAAAAGGTGGCTGATGAAAAAGAGAAGGCTGTTTGGGATGCCTCGGCTACATAGGCGCAAACTCATGCGCATCTTAAGGCACTCAATGCCTTACAAGAAGAAAACAAGCAGCTCGTTATAGATAACCTTTGGTTGACCACTGTGGAAAAGCAAAAGAATGTTCTCGAGGAACACTTCCATCAACTGTGAGAAAAATTCATCCAGCTCAGCTGAGACGTAGGTCGTTTAGCTAGAGAGAATCAAACCCTCTCGATGGAGGAGGTACACACCATTCGTCAAAAGTTAGCTATTGAGATAAGCGTGTGGCAAAATGAGGCTGAATGACATGAAAAGCTGAAGGAGCACTTCTGAGATCAAGTGGGGATGTACAAATAGATCCTTGAGAAGGATATCCATATGGCCAAGGCCCACATCAATGCTATCAGTGCTCAACACATTGACTAGCGCGCCATATTGGACACATATGCCTTCGCCCACCAAGCAGAAGTTAAGAGCCAGGACCTGCAGATTTAGGATTTGATAGAATACATGGAGTTGGAAAATCTGAGATATGCCAACCTAGCCATGTTAACAGCAAGATGCCCGAGGACAGAGCTCTAGTAGCAGGTAGCAACCACCCACATCAAATACGAAGTAGAATTTGTAGAACGCAAGAAGATGTTGGAGAAACTAGAAGTTGCAAATTCTGAAGTTAAGGTGGTGAAAACCAGCTACCAAGGATAGAAAGGTGTTGCAATAGACATGGCTTGGTGGCTAGAAAATTTTCAAGAGTACAAGGATAAAGCTAGAGCCTATGAGGAGGAACGACAGGTGTTCGCAACTTGGTATGTCAAGGCCAATCAAATGTTTCCACAACTACCATGTCCATGGGAAGTGCTGACTCTATTAAACATTAGAACATTAGCATGGATGACACAAGACCCTCAGATCAAAGAGGAGAAGCTCTAGGCCATACTTCAACGTCATCAAGCCTCAAAACTTGGAGCACAAGACAAAGGGAAAGCACCAATGGAGGAGCCATTGCCACCTGGAACTACATGAGTTCCACCCATTTTTGTAGATGTAGAACATCATGTTTGTTGTGTCTTCATTTTGTTTTCATTCCACACTGTGGCATAATCTTGTTTCTTCCCATCTAAGAATCCCATACCTATCCACTGTGTAATCACTGTAACTTGAGAACGAGTTTTTATTTAGCCATGGGGGTATGATGGGATGCGATATTGCCTAGGCTGTGTACTGTCCTTCCCTGCTGATGAGTGGCGAGGTACCCCTACACTCAACCATACAAAACGAGCGTCGCATGCGCGATCTGGTCGAACTCTGCAGATGGACTAGTTATGGCACCTAGATAGTTAGCCTTAGGTCGCAGTTCGCTGTCTTCCCACCTAGACTAGTTTTGCATATGTCACGTATGGTTTAGTCTAGATGAGGTGTATGATGTGTTCTAATTCTAACGCTACTCCTGATGACAGTGGTAAATAATATTAACTAATCTAAGCTAAGAGGAAAAGGGTAAGAAATCTAATCTAGCCTAAGTGCGACGAGCAACCGATTCCTTGATCAACCGTACACATCTTGGACTTCGTGCACGACTGCCACTGGGACTACCAAGCATAGGCCTAGGTATGCCACTAGGATTACCAAGCGCAGACCCCAAATATGCCACTAGGTTACCAAGCATAGATCCCCCTTGCTACACCACTGGGCTACCAAGCAGTCACACTTAAATGCTCGTAATCAAGTCATACGCGTTCCGCTTCTAGGAGTTTAAGGGTGAGAAACTACTCGCGATGAGTAACCGATTCCTTAACTAGCTGTACACACCCGTAGATGCTCGTAGTTAAGTCGTACTCACACCGCGCTATGAAAGCAATAAGTAACATTAAACAAATAACAAATAACTAAACTAAGTGAATGTTGCAATGATGAAGTAATCTCGATCTTTAGTGCCGGTCATGTGCGTGTCCAAGTACGGCACACTCGAATAAAGACACCATACAATTACATTCACCACACTACGGGTAGACACGGGAAAAATTCTAACTTTGGAGGGATCAAACTGCCAGAGCTTCGCTACTCTAAAACTGGGATCCCCAAATAAGGGAGAGCCACCTCTTATTTATAGACATGGCGGTGGACTGCGATATCGCGTACGCGATATCGTAGGGAAGGACGCGATATCGTGGCCTATGCGAACCGCGTGTCATCACCTGCGATATCGCATATGCGATATCGTAGCCCGCTGCTAGTTCTATAAATAAGAGGTGGCTCTCCCTTGTTTATCCATCTATTTCTTAATTCCTGAGCTAAACTCTTGCAGTTTTCCCTTCTTAGAGTTAGAATTATTTTCCAGTGTATGCCTGCAGTGTGGTGATTGTAATTGTACGACATCCTTTATTCGAGTGTGACGTACTTGGACACACACATGACCGAAAATAAAGATCGAGATTACTTCATCATTGTAGCATTCACTTAGTTTAATTATTTACTTAATTGTTATTTACTGCTTTCCTAGTTAATATCTTCTCACCCTTATCTCCTGTTAAAACGCAGAATGAGTACAACTTGATTACAAGCATTTAAGTGTCTACTTGGTAACCCAGTAGTGTACCTAGGATCTACACTTGGTAATCCCAGTAGTAGTCATGCACAAAGTCCAAGATGTGTATGGATAATCAAGGAACGGATGCTCATCGCACTTAGGCTAAGTTTAGATTCTCTTACCCTTTCTCTCTTAGCTTAGATAATATTACTTTCCATTGCCTTCAAGAGTAGCATTAGATTAGAAACCCATTATACACCTCACTCTGGACTAAACCATACATGACAAAGCTAATACTAGTCTAGGTGGGAAGACAGTGAACTGCGACCTAAGGCTAACTGTCTAGATGCCACAACTAGTCCGTCTGCGGAGTTCGATCGGATCACGCGTGTAACTCTCGTATTCGTATGGTTGAGTATAGGGGTACCTCACCACTCATCAGATTCCATACAACTAGTGAGACATCAACATCAAACATGAGTCTGTCCTCTTGAATGGTCAAATCTCATCCTTTGCTTTGCTTGATTGACTTTCTTCCATACACAAAGATGCACAAAATGGAAAGAAAAGAGATGAAGAATGAATCATGAACAAGCGAAAGAAGGTGAAAGTGTAACATCTTTGAATCCATAGCTAACCATTCAATTAGCTCATGGGAGTATGCAAGGATGTCTTACATCCCATGACAGATCCATTGTTGCATCCCTTCACTGATACTCATCCAGATAGTAGGGATAGATCTTTAAGTTTCCTTTCTGAGCATAATATCACACTTGCCACTATCAGTGCTATCTATTCTTGATTATTCTGTGGTCTGACCATTGATGAAACTGAACCTAGGTAACATGCCATAGATAATCTAGAAGTTAAGATTCTGGTTTGGTTTTCCTCCATCTGTGCATGTATGCACAACAAACACCTCAAATTTTGCTTTACTAAAAACCTCCTGTAAAGTCCTTTGGTTGCACTGACAAGATTCTAATCCCAATAGTAGTTACAAACAAGAACAAATGGATTTAGGAATTGAGTGAAAGAAACATTTGATGTTATCAAAGTTCACTAAGAGAGAGACTTCTAGGCCTTCATGACCATGGGTAGGGATGAACAAGAGATTTTCTTGGACTATTATATTTGGAGGTTAAGTGATCTAAGCAATAGGTTGAACATCAAAAATGACTTGGTCCAACCATTTATTTTAATCTTTCTTGAGTGCTTATATGATTGGTCCAAGATGGTACAAATACTAATTTTTGTGAACTAAAGAGCTTTGAATAACATCACTTTTTCCATTACCTTCTTCTTCTTCTTTTCTTTTCATCATTTATTTTTTCCTTTTCTTTTTTTTTCTTTTCATTTTTTCATTTATTTCATTTTTCATATTTACTTTTACGACAAGAGAATTTTTGAATGGTATGTGAGAATTATGAGAATGATTAATATGCTGGATCACCACCTAGAATCTTTGACTTGCATGAACATAAGAATTCATTGCTCACCACATGACATGCATAGGTTCATGAGATCATGATCCTCTTCTGACCAAGATGGCTAGGAATGGTAAGTACATGAACCTTGGACCAATCACACTAATTAGAATAATTATGTGATCACAAGAATTCTCGATGATGGACCCTTTTCTTATTAGTGATTGAGCACTCTTCTAGGATTTTGGTGCTCATATCCTAAAATGTGGATCCACCACCTATCCATGGTTCTAGTAGAAATAGCTTGAACAACTCATGGTGTGAGTCCCAGCTCCTCACTGAATTTGAACTTGATTCACTGGTGATGGATAGAGGAAAAGCGAGTAGAGGAATTTTGTTGTGTGAATATTCCATTGATCAAGGCTTCACTTTGGACCTATTTTATCATTCTTGCATCATCATCACATCTGTAACTCACTCATTTACCATTGGCTTATTGGGTGAGCATTCAGAAAGCACATTAATTGATTTTTCCTATACACACAAAACACACTTAAAAGAAATATCAAATCCAAAGAATAAGAAAATTATAGAATAATATGTCAATAATTTCAAAAAATAAAAAATAAAAAAACACATCAAATAAAAAAATAAAAAAAAATACACACCAAACAAATAAACCATACTATACCACCAAAGCCATTATGTGGAGGACTCTTTTCCCACAACTGAGCTTTAGACTAGCAATTTACAAGCTTCTTATTGGGCTTATTATTTAGAAGCATAGTCTTCTTGGTCTCATTTCTTTGAGGATGATGAGAAAGATGACAAACATGGATTTTCAGAGACCTATGTGTTCTTCTTTTTCTTATAAAAATATTTTTTTCTATGAGGTAATGAATTTCTTTCCATGGAAGGAACATGATGATTGTGGTATTGCCCAATAGTGTATGATGATGGAAAATGATGGTAGTACATTGCATTAAGGAATTAAATAGGTTCCTACCATGGTTGATTCAAAATTCACTCCTATAATGGTACAAAAGGCCATGTTAGACCTTGTTGGACTTGTGGCCACATAGATGGTTGTGATGCATATGGCTAGTATTGATGGGGTATTACATGAGGTTTATGGTTTGTAAGCTAGTGAGTTTCATGGTAGGAAGAAGGATGACATGAGGAAGATTGTTGTATGTAGAGGGAGCACTTAAAGGATTAGGTTCCATCCTTGGTTAAAGCTGTGGCCGAAAAAACGGATCACAAGGATAAGAAATTTGATCATTGTAAGGTCTCTTAATCCTTATTTTAACTTTGCCAACCATTTCAATGACTTGTTTTTGAAATTCTTGAAACTTGCAACCATCTTTTGATTCAACACATTCCAAACCTTATCAACAACATGAGTAAGATCTAACAAAGTCTTTTTCATTGTCATGCTTTCTTGAATAAGGGTTTCAACAGTATTAGAAGATTAAATCTTTCATTCAACATTATTTACATCCTTTTGACATTGGGAATTTATGTTCCTATACATTTGTATGTTTATACCATTTACCTTGCAATTTAGCTACAACATCTAACATAGTAGCAAATTGAGCCATAGACCTCTCATAAAGATCACTGATGACATACATATCAATCCTTTCATGAGTTTGTGATCATAGTTCTTCTATGAGGTTCATTAATTGGTCACATTTGCTAAACCCATGATTTGAACATTAATTGAAAATGCAATTATAATATTCTATGCCACATCTAATGATTCATTAGTATCTTGCTTCCATCATGCTATCTTCTTGCTAAGGTTTGCAACTCAAGCATAAGAATAAAATTTGACATTAAAAACTTTTAACATGTATATCCAAGAAGAGATGGAGTTGGATGAAAGAGATTGATACCATGTTTTAGCATAATTCGTAACTGTGTGGGGAAAAAGACGGAGTTTTTGCCACTCATTGTTCAACCCTTGTAGCTTACAAGCAATGATACATATTTAAACACGGAGCTGGGGATCATCATATAATTTTCCACTAAATATTGGAATGTCAACCATATAAAACTTTTTGATTTTGCTATGCTTAATATTTTTAGGTGGAATGCAAACTACTTCGTGAATTTGACCTTGGTAGGTCCACGGAAATAATGGCTCATCCAAGCCATTAACATGGCCATTTAAATGAAGACAAGACAAATGTAAAATGATGGTCTACTTTGAATCACCACAAGTATACGTTAGGTCCCACAGACAAAGATGCATGGACCTCCGTCCCCTAGAATCATTCATGTTGTAGTATAGTGGTAAGTATTTTCGCTTGTCACGTGGATGACCTAGGTTCAATTCTTGGTAATGGAACCAATGATAAGGATCTTGCTAGTTTTGGACCAATGGGATTATATCATATGAAATGCAATGCAATTTGATCATAAACTTCAAAGATGATGTTAAGTGGATTGCCAAGAATACTTGTGTATGTTGTTGCATTCAATAAATATCAAAGATATGATAATACATATGATACAATTAAAACCTATGTTACCATGGTGGAGATATATAGAGAATATTTATAATTTTATAATTTTTATGAATTTTATATTTATAAGAATCAAAACAAACATAAATACATACGCATTGTAATTCCTTGTGGGGATATGTGCAATACCACATATAAAAAGTAATTAAAATGGGTCTTAATCAAAATGTCGATGACCCAACACCATGCTATACAGTTGTGATCTCCTTGGGTAAGGAATGAATCATTGTAGCTTGATAAAATGAAAATTGAACAAATATTTTTACTGATTTTATGTTTAAGGCATCAATAGTAAAATAAGGGAAAATCATGAGCTTTATTCACTATGTAAATACTGGGCTCCACATTGATCAAATGTTCTTCTAATCCAAACAATATCTATACAGATATCCTTTACTTGCAAAAGTCTATCTGGACTACGTAAGAAAGGTAGCACCTTGATAGAGTCTAGTTGCACTTGTTAATGTAATGATTCAAAACACACACAAGACAAGGAAAGTAATCAACTTACTCAAGGGAGGAAGAGCTCTTCACACAAACTAGATGTTACAAGCCTAAATGAAATCTCAGTTATGACTAAGTTTTATATGAGATCTCATCCTGGGTATTTGTAGTCTTTTTTTTGGAGAAATGGAGGAGGTTCATCAATGGTTAGGTGTTAAGAGAGATTCGTCAATGTTATCCTAGCCAATTGGAATGCACTTTTGGCACATTGGCCCAAAATTGGGCAATCAAGGGTTGCATTGATGCCCCTACATTGATGTTTCTACGCTAGCTTAGGGTAGTTAGTGCACCCTTCCTAAAGTCACACTTTTCATGATGGATCCTAGATGAAAGCTAGGACTTGAGAGAGCATGTTGGAGAAACCATAGAACATCTGAATGAAGCCAGAATTGTCTTAATGAGCTTGGAATCATGTACATAATTTTAAAGTGTGACATAAGGAGCCATGGTACATCTTAGGAGACCAAGAACCTTAATCAAATGTGCTAGACTACAAACATAGGGCATATGGAACACTTCCTAAATCCAGGGCTTATAATTAATTTAAAAATTACCATTTGGTGCTTCATTAGTAGGTGTAGAATCAAAATTTCTACTAAGATAGTTTGTTTTAAAGAGGACGAACTATGATTGATTTAGGACTACCACTTTTAAGATGGATTGAAGAAGTTTTGTGTGTGTAAAGGAGTGTGAGCGAAAAAGAAAATAGATTCTAAATGAGAGAGAGAGGGAGAGGGAGAGGAAGGGAGAGAGGGAGGGAGAGAGAGAGAGAGAGAGAGAGAGAGAGAGAGAGAGAGAGAGAGAGAGAGAGAGAGAGGACATGTTCTTGATGGTGACTCTAAGTAGGATGTACATTTTCGTGATGGTAGCTATGAGTAGGAGGTATATGCTCTTGTTTATGACTTCAAGAAAGAAGCATATATTTTCTCTCATGACTTTGGATATGTAGTTATAACTTTGCGTAGGTAGCCAAAAATACTATTGTGTTTCCAAGAAGAAAGCACAACTATTTTAAGGAGAGGAAATACCCCAAGGTTCTTGAAAAGTAAATGGAATGCCCTAGGGTGATTACCAAAGTATGGATAAGTGCCAAAGATCCCTACCCATGCTAGTGCTAGGCTACCACTAGGCATCAAGAGTGGCTCCTTCAAGATACGATGTATTCTTCCCTTGAACACAAAGGATTGACTTTACACTCATACATAATTACTAGAGGTATATAAAATGACTTATATTTCAAACAAGTAGATTTTGTTATAGGTAGAAAGGTTGGTAAAGTTTGCATGAAAAGGAAAAAGCCTTTTCTTTCTTAACCTGAGTTGCAAGAGCATTCATATGTTTTGATTTAATGTCAAGTTGAGTTCAACATTCATGTTTTATGGTTGAACACCCTAGCCATTGAACCTTCTTGTCTAACATTTATTAGATGGGCTTTAAGTGGCTTGATACACTAAGTATTTAATGTGCTTTCCATATTTGAGAAAGTATAAAAACAAAGGTTTAAGCTCTAAAGATATTACTTCTTTCAAGTAGGGAAGAGTATAGGAAAACATGCCTTGTTGGTGGATCAAAGATTCTTTTCCTTTCAGAATGAGGATTGGAAGAAGTGTGAGAACCCTTACAAGTTTCATGCTATCTTAACCATCACTAAAGAATTGCATGGTTCTAATTCCTTTATGTATTGTGTCACAAGGATATATAGGATTATAGAGGAGCTTTGACTACAATGCTTGGGCCACCACCCTTCTCTTTGGAGCAGGGTGTAAGGTTAGATGTGTTAAAGTAGAAATGCATCTTATTTCTCTTAAGAAAATAATGTCTTATGTCTATATTAGTGCTCTTAAGTATATTATGTATTTATTGTTGGTTTGGTCACTTATATGACTATAAGACATTCTTGCGATACTTCTAACTTTTGACTAATGAGTGGAATGTGAGTTGTGTACTTATGTTATGCTCTCATGTACTTAAGGATGTTGAGGCATAGTCCACCTTGAGTCCACTCTGGAGCTTTCAACTACTTTGGGAGTATTGGTTGGTGTCAAGTAATTCTTTTCTAGAGTAGCGCCATTATAGCTTAGGCTAGATTAGACTTTATATCTTTGTTATTAAAATAATTGGTAATTTCTATATTTATATATGACCGCATTAACATGAAGGTCATACACCTCATTTATACTTAACTATATGCACTAAGTGCCATATGGATATAACTAGAAAGACAATGACCTATGATCATAATTGAAAATCTAGGTACTCTACTAGTCTAGTCCACATATTATGATTAGGTCATATATAAATACTTGTGATTTATATGGTTGGGTGTAGGGACTACTCATCACTCATAATTGATGATATTGTTGAGGACTAGTGCTAGTGATCTAGATGAGTTAAAATATTTATGATTGCTGTTAAAACTTAACAATTCATTTGTTGAAAATTATTATTATTATTATATTAAGGCACATACAATAATTTAAAATGTCTTCTTCTCATAGAGCTAAGTCCCCACCTGATAACAATTCTACAAGGGAAAATGATAGGACAACAAGATATGATGATAATATGCCCTATCAAGTTAGGATCATCTACAAGCTTCCAAATCCTTATTGTTTAAAGTTCACCTTCATCCTTCATTAGGATGAAAAAATGAGATGGAGGGACTTGAAAAGTAACATTTTGTTGTTACTTGATTATTTAGCTCCATTAATTCCCATGGTAGTGTTGATGAGAATTGGGCTAGAAGAAACTACCATTGATTACAAGGTGGTTAATGAAATTTCTTGGTCTTAGCAACCCAACAAAGTCTAACTTCATAAATATCATTTCATAGAGGCATAACATGAAGAAGTAAAGGGAAAGAAGGCTACCATCCCATTGACATCACAATTAAAGGAGGACATATATTATCACTTAGGAAAATCCAACTACCAAAATTCCCTTCTCATCAATGCAAAATATATGACAAGCCTATGGCTATATTTAGCGATGGCAAGTAACTAAGAAAAGTGAAGAATAGGATCCAACATAAGGATCTCCAAGTCTAGATCTTTTACTAGGCCACTTAGAGATAACCAAAGGAATTATGACAGGAGAGTAAGTTGACATGGCCTTTTCAATTCTCCATCATCATCATCATCAAGCTCTAACAAGGATGAGTGTGTCCAATGAAGAATGGGTGATGATAGATTATGCAATGGAGATAATAGAAGAGATCATAATAGGGATGGAGGTAGGGATGGTAGATGAAATAGAGATAGAGAATAGGATAGAGGGCACAAGAATGGAAGAAGGCATCTTAGATAATACAAAAGAGGTCATTGTCATAACAAGGATCATGATGAACCTCTTTTAGCAATAAGAAACATGATCAACATAAGGAAGGTTGTTTGTAATACCCTAGTATTTAGAACTTTGAAACTTTGGTTTGTTATCTATTATTATGCATTTCCTTAAGCATAATATAAAATTATATTATCTAATGTTGGATGGTACTTTGCTAATGTATGTTAATACCTCTTATTTTATTTTATTAAGACTAGAATTTAAGGGCTCTTAACTATTTTTCATATTAAGGTCTAGGCTCTTTGCTTACATGTGATGCATTTTTATTTTATTTGTATTTGGATTTATTTTCTAATTATCTTTGCTAATTCTTGTTGCTCCTAAGTGTGAACAAATTGGAAGGATGGTGGTGGCCCATTACTTATTTACAATGAGGTTTTAGCCTCATGGAAAGACTCTTAATTTCAAAGCTCTAAGTCATGGATTCAATTTTGGTGGACAATGTTAAGTTATAAACATTTAATCAGACTATATATTTTGGCGTGTACCTATACTAGTTTAGCTATATATGATAAATATGTATTATTTGACTGAGAGAAATTTTTATTTTTTAAAGAAATAAAATCCCAAATTGATTCACTAATAATTAATTTTTACATTAAAAACAAAATTCAAAACTAGTGTATAGTTATTTAGTGATAATTCTCACAAAAAAGTTTATCTCTTCACCCTACTTTATGAAAAAAACTATTTATTTCTAGGGACAAAGTCTAGCTAACAAAGTAGTTGGCCCCTCTATAAAACTATCAACTAAAATAAGAACTACTATGAAAACATTTACCATTATGACGATAAAATTATTTTACCATGACTTTTGAGGACTCTCTTGTATAGGGTTGGTAGTTGGTCTCTCAACAAAATTATAATTATTTTAAGGTTCTAACACTTTAAGTTAATATTTTCATATTTTATTTTGTTCTATGATTTTGGAATAAAGTAAGAATATGGTTGATGGGACGCGATATTGCATGGGCCGCGATATCACATATGCGATATCGCAGTGCGCCGTCAAATCTATAAATAAGAGGCGGCTCTCCCTTGTTTCCAAGTTTAGGCCTAGACCGTAGTGAAACTCTGGCAGTTTTTCCTTTCCAGAGATAGAATAATTTCGATGTGCCCGTAGTAGGAGTTCCAAAGTGATCGGATCTTTATTCGAGCAAATATTGTACCTGAACACAAGTTTGTGTACGGAAACAAAGATGAACTTCTTGGATAAACTAAGTTAAATAGGATTTTATTTATTGTCATCATTTAATTCTTTATTAGTTAATTAAATCTCTCTCAACCCTTCTCTCCTAGTTACGTGCATTCAGTACGACCGCTTC